>CACRXK020012436.1:0-15124 GCA_902702795.2 Paramuricea clavata
CCCCCCCCCCCCCCTCCACTCGAAGAGGGTTAGCGCCGCCCCTGAAAATACAACAAACTATCGGGACGGAAATTGACAATTTATAATTGACAATTTAATAAATTGACAATCTGTTTATATGTCCCGACCCCCCGTGATAAAGCATTTTCTTTAATGTGTTTAAGTTCGTCTTACTTGGCCAGTTAACTTTTAGAATTACTTTAAAATGCACCTTTTGAATAACCAGTTGTGTTTATTTATTTTTTCTGTGTTGGTGTTGTGTACTTAGGTGAATATGATGTTTGTGATGTTACTCTGAGTGTATATCCAAACCGGCGAGCTTGAAAAATATGCCCGGCCGCGGTGGGCTAATTCTCGTTAAATTAACCAATGCAGACAATTTAAACAATGTGAAAAGCAATTTTTCAAAATAAACTAACCATTTACAAAGCAAATTTACCATATCATTCGTCCAAAAAATTATAAAAAGTCGCTTTTATAAAAAAATTATAAAAATTTATAAAAATTATAAAAAGCAGGGCATATTTTTCAAGCTCGCCCGGTTTGGATATAACTGATATACACTCAGAGTAACATCACAAACATCAGTTGTGTTTATATTTAATACTTTGTCTTTGTAAACAAATATATACGCCATATGTACGCCAAGAACTGAGCTTGTACACCGGACTTGCCGGCTATGATCATCGTTCAGCATTGTTCGCATTCAAAACAAATCTCTTCATCGAGAAATGTATGCAATATATTTCTGGTGTATCGTTTTTCAAATTATATTTCAAGTCTTTCAAACTTTTGTATGCCCCAAAGGAAATCTTGATTCTTGAGGAAATCTCTGTATTTAAAATTATTCTGTTGTTATTTTAAACGCATGCTAATTATCAATTAACCAATGAAATATCTTCATTTGTCATATATTATTCAAATAAAGCACTGTCCAATCAGAGGCCTTTCCACAAATCTGAGGAAAATCCACGTGACCAGAACAAGGAATCTTCATCCAATTCACAGATGTTCTCTCGCGCGCTTCGTCGAGAGTAACGTCTGTACACAGGCTTATTCTTTATGTCTCAATTTCTTTAGCACTTTTGCAGTTTTTCGAAAGTATAAAATCAGAGGCGTAACGGAGGAAAAGGGGTCCTTAGGCATATTTGGTGTGGGGCCCCCTATTGACCGTTGTCATTGTTGGACTGAGATATTATATTTATATTGAATATTTATATAGAATGTTGTGGAAAATGCCGCGTCTATAACAATAACGGTTTCCAACACAATGTCATGCATGTAACAACTAATAAGGCCATGTAAAAAAATATCCCGGTTTATCATCAGCGCCCGCATCCATTTTTCGTGCCGCATGGATTTTTTAAATTTTTTATTTTTAAAAAATCACTATTCCCGCAACCTCGTTCCTCCGGCGGACCGTGCGAGGAACCCACGCCAGATTTTCACGATGGTTGATGGCATTTTAAAAACACGAGTTCATATTGACAACTTGTGTGATATTGCGCTTGGGCACAGAATGGCTTGGGCCTCGGCAATTGTAATATTAATGAAAAGTGTAATAGCATTGAAAATATTATACCATACAACTGTGTTGCGTGTTTGAGCATATTTTGTCCATTTTTTTCCTAAATGTGATTCGGTAAAAATTTTTTAAAAAATCCGTCCGCCTGCCCGGTTTTTTTCTGCTGCCACTGATGATAAACCCGGCGGGATATTTTTTACATGGCCTAAGAATAACTTTTGTTTTATTTGAGATGGAATAAAAAAATCAGCTACCGTTGTCGATGGAGGCTTTATTATTTAGCATTATTAATTTTTCATTTTCCCATTGATTCTTAACTGCATTTTTTACGTTTTCTAATTTTCTGTGCGATAGGCCGTGGCTGATGGTGGCCCCCAATTGTCGGGGACCCTTAGTTTTTGAACTAACCCTACCTAATAGGCGTTACGCCACTGTATAAAATATAATTTGACAAAACTAAAAGTTCATCTTGTTCGCTTATTTATTGCTGCATTGCAACAGCACTTAGGGAAGTACCGGAGGTACAAACTTTTGCAAACAAAAAACGTTTCCGGTTTACAAAAATGTTTACAAGATTTCAAAATGAATATAATAAAGTGGAAATTGAACTTCATGCGGTACAATTTTGGTCCAAATTGCACTCCACTCATGTAGTGTTTTTATCAGAACAACCTTAAATGAACACTAAATAGAAATGCACATTTTATCACAGTTGGGTAAACATCGGATCTAACAAACATGAAAACCCCCACAAATTTTACGTACTTTCGTCAAATTAAGCTCGCGTTATAGACTAACTTAATTTATTCTTCTTGAAATTTCTTACAGTTCTGGTAAGTTAATTAAAAGCGCTAAATTTGACGGGTATTCCGACGACGATGCGAGACCAACGGAAAACCTAATGCATGCTTCTACGGTTACAGCACTCATTATACATCAGAAATAGATTCAGTATACCGTCACGCATCACTACATTTACGCAGTGCATGTAAACTATAACAAATGCGAGATTTTTCTCATAGCCGTGGCGGGAAATATTTTCCTCATAATTTAAATTATAATAACTAGTACTTAAAGTACACATGTTATCGAGCATTATATATTACGTTTATCCATTTACTTTTCATACCAATAAAGATCAGGTTTTTAGCTGTCGAATGATACCTTTCTTGTATTATTGCGATCTAAAATAGCCAAATACGATCCGATTTAAAAATGCCGGTCGAAATCATGTTTTTCCACCATTGGGAATTGCATGTAAACCTATTGCATGAGATTCAAATTTAAGTCGTTTGAATACAGATTAAGTTTTGGTTAGCATCAAGCTTTCAGTTTTCACTCTAAACAAAATTAAGTGGTTAAAAGATTTCACAGATCTAGAATCGGAAGTTTCCAGACTGAACTCGCAATGCCATACGTTTCACAAATGGGCAACAAGCATTTTGGAAACTTGTTTGAAAATTTGAAAAAGATTTTCAATCGACCACTTTAAATTAACCAGATCGTATTTGGTCATTTTTTATCGCAATGATTCCATAACAGTGTTATTTGACAGATAAAAACCTGATCTTTATATAAATATGAAAATAAAAAACCTATAAACGTAAAAATTAACCCACGATAACCTGTCAAAGTTGGATTACCTTTTTTCATACACTTTGTACATTTATGGTAAATTATATTGCTTTAACAGACATTCACTTTCGTTGATATTCATCATTTCACTAGTCACTAACATTTATTAGCATTTCAATTTTTAAACTTCTAGTAATATTCCTGCAACTGCACTTCCGGTTCACACAATGTCATTTGTGATCTGTACCTTTGGAGTTTGGTTCGTGAAAAAAGTTCGATAATGTTTGATAACAATTCAGTTTTCCATGACTACTTCCACGGTACTTCGATTAAGAGCCGCAGATCGAAAATTAGGACAGCGCTTATCCACGTCGACGTCGATGACGTACGGTCTGCTGTTTTGTTTTATGTTGGTTTTATATTAAAGTATGTCAGATTTCTTTTATTCGACTTTCTAATATATTTCTTACTATCTAAATTGAAATGACCCTACAATTACTGTTTATAGCGGTAGATATTGATATTTTGCCTAGAAACGTAGTGAATTTTGTCGGCTGAATTTCTCATTTTGACCGCGGAATTTGTTATTTTGGCCGCGGAATCTCTTGTTTTGGCCGCGGAATTTGCTATTTTTACCCGCGGAATTCCAGAATGCCTGCTTTAATTGATCATTTTGGTTTAAATCAAGAATACATTTTGGGTTAAATTGTTAGTCTAGAACAATGACGTAGCTGTTCATCTAATTTCTTTCATATATTAAATGATAGGACGTTTTCATTTTGCATAATATTAACTTATAAATTGAAGGTACGTAAAGATTATAATTAAATTAAAATAAATATAGTTTAGGCGATAAATATAGAAATTCGGTGAATAAATATTCAATCTAATGAATATAGGTTGAAGTGGCAGAAAAACCAAGCGAAATATCGGGACCCACGGAAAATGCTCAGCAATAACTTTTGGAGATTTTTGGGTTACTCTCGGGACATTCTTTCCTAGACAATTTTGAAATCTGAGGTTACAGGTAGTGGCGAAATCCTGCATTCTGGGAAACCACTTGACAGACACATACCTATGCATATTTAACTTTATTTCCTATTTGCGGAGCCCCTTTATCTAGGGACCCAAGGACAAACTTACCCTTTCGTTGCATGCTCCTGTAATTAACGAAGAAATTTACCGTTTCGGAATTGTATCAGCTGTTGATAAGAAGCAGGCTATTTCAAAACTATATCCAATTTGCCTCGACAATTGCCAATTGTTCTATTTACCATTTAGTGCAGGTGCATAATGAAAATATTTCCTGATACAAAACTATCAAGGACACTCACTTTGATATTATTAGAGCAAGACGGATTTCTTCCAACACTAATGCAGTTGTAATAAAACCAAGATTGACATTGCCCAATGTCTGTTTTATATGCTGTACCAGGTAAACATTTTCCTGAGTTGTCACACCAACCACATCCCCTCCTCGAAAGACAACTTTGGCAAGTTGTGAATGGTAGACAGTAGCTAACAGTACAGCCACGACCCTAAAACGATATGACTCTCTCATGAACTACTGGTTCTCTCATGCACATATTCTATGCGCGCGGAAACTAACCTGTCAATCGTTAATTAATGCGAGGATTTCTAGGCAAATTTCCCTCAATTTAAGGTTCAATGTTTTTTAAAGAATATACATTTTTGTGAAATGGATCGTCAAATTGGGAGTTACAAAAAGACAATTCTGCCATTTTACATTCGAAAACATATTGGGATTGTAAGGAAAGATATGCGCCAGAAGAAGTTTTGTTTACGTGATTAGAGCTAGGCAAAGCCCTTAATTTTGCGGGCGTTTTTATGGAGTATCAGTGCATGCATTGATCGTTTACCAAGTTTTGCACATCTATTCTTACTTAAAGGATTGATTATGCCGAGTAGATCATTAGTCCGGAAAAGTCAGATTTTGTAATCCGTTGTATTTAAACAATCTTTTCTGAATCCTTACTTTTATGTGATTCTTATTGGCAATGTTCCAAACAAGAAGAATCAGATAAAAGATGTGGAATTTTTATCGTTATTTGTTGATTTTGGGTAAGATAAAAGCAATAACAAAATCTTGCAATATACATGCATGCTGTGTCTCAAATTCTTTAAAACTCAAACACAATAAGCAGTGCCTCTATACCTTCAATGAGTGTGCAACTTTTGATGCAGCGCTCCTTCCAACACTGGTACATGTACATGGCTGTATTCTCTCACTGGTTCGGATTTCGTGTATATGTACATATATTAAAAGAAAATTTGATCTTACCGTCCATCCTAAACGACATTTGCAGTGGTTCGGCCCAACACATTTGCCATAGGATCCGCAGTTACCGACATCTTTACAATGAAACGATGAACAGTCAGCTCCCTCCCATCCTTTGTTACAGTTACATGTCTGTCGCAAACAAATCCCATTTAGAGAACAGTGGTTATTACAGCGAACACCTATAAAAAGACAACCGTTACTTATTCCCTAGCCTTTTGTATAGATGAAACATGTCTTAAAAATGAAACGCCTTCTTCTCTTTTTCCATACTCCATTAATATGGTAATAAATCGGAACAACGGGATTAATTTTCATCTTGTATCACGTTTCAAGCCAGCGGTAAAATAAAACATGAGATTCACCTAGAAATTCATTTCCCAGCAAATCTTAGTTCTTCTTAATTAGTTCATGCACTAATGTTTTCTAGGTCTCAGTTTTGATAAGTTCTCTGTTTAAATTCATCTCACTATCTTATTTTTTTTTATCAAGCGATCGCTTTAATTCGTAGTTTCTAAAACCGCATTCAAGTGTTTCAGGTATCTCTCTTATTAATAACCCCTGGCCCAATAACATGCTCATGATTTGGTCTGCGCTCAAGGGGTTCAAGTATTTTAGTAAAAATTCAAACACACGCTTTAATTTTGTAGAATATAATTACACTGAACCCTTAGTACGGTGGCCGATAAGGGTCAAATCAAATCAAAATCAAATCAAATCAAATTTTATTAATAAATACATAAACAGTCTGTATATACAATACTATCCGCTAATAGCAAAGCTAATCGGGGCGGATAGTAGAATGAGATTAAATAAGAATTATAGATATGCTCGGTTATAATATAAAGTGGCGCAGTATACTGACAGCACAAAGCATCATTTTCACAAAGAAGAATTCCCTATTAATTTCCTATTAATTTCGAAGGATGTACTATTTTCCATGCTTACTCATATATCTAATTAATGTGGGCACATCAGCATAATCGTCCTCAATCTCAAATATGGTTAAAAGACTTTTCTGAATTTTCAAATTGAAATTTTTTCTACCCAACTCTCGAACATCAGTGGGAATACTATTCCAAATTTTAACACCTGATTTTACAAAGGATGTGATAGTTGTAGTTAGTTTTGAGTATTCAACATAAAAATTATTGGATACACAATGTCTAGTGTTATAAGTATGGACTTCTTTTGATTGGATAAAACAATCGGAGATTGAAGATGGACAAGAGCTATTTGAGACGTCATACATTAAATTGCAAATTGTTTTAATGTAAAGCATATTTAAATGAAGTATATTGGAATGAATAAAAAGTGGGATAGCATGTTCCTTGTTTGTTTTAAAATTCATTAGACGTATTGCTCGTTTTTGGAGAATAAGTATCTTATTCAAATATTTTTTGCCGCTTGACCCCAAACGGCTATACCATATGTTATATAAGGTAAGATTAAACATCGATAAATGTTTTGTAAGGTAGACAGAGGTACAAAATATCTAAGCCTTGTAATTATACCAATTGTTTTGCTTATTTTGGATGCAATATTGTCAATGTGGTATTTCCATGTGAGATTACCATCCACTATAACACCTAAATATTTTATAAATTCTTTACATTCAATATTAATCAAGTTATTGGAATGATTGTCAAACATTTTTAGTTCAACTTGATAGTCGAGCTTTTTTTGGTGAGAATGAAAGATAACATAGTTGGATTTCTTTAAGTTGAGGGTTAACTTATTTGTGTTTAGCCATTCACAAACTCCTATCAATTCTCTATTGATGATCGTTTCTAGAGATTTTAATTTTTTATCAGAGTATACCAAATTCGTATCATCAGCAAACAAGTAAAATTTAAATACCTCAGATGATTTGTGAATATCATTTATGTAAATTAAGAAGAGTAAAGGCCCAAGGACTGAACCTTGTGGAACACCCAAGTTAACTGTATGTTTTGATGATATGTAACCACCAATTTGGGTTGTCTGTATTCTGTCAGTTAGGTAAGATCTAAACCAGTTGTTGATCACTCCACGGATTCCATAATGATGTAATTTATGTAAAAGTATAGAATGATCAACGGTATCAAAGGCTTTTTTTAGATCTATAAATATGCCACACGAAAATAGACCCTTGTCCAGATTGTTATGAATATTATTTATAATATCAATAATGGCATGCTGTGTTGAGTGTTTAGCTCGGAAGCCATATTGCTTATCATATAAAATTTTGTTTTTATCGAAAAACGTTTTGAGACGTTTAGACATTAATTTTTCAAAAATTTGATTCAAATTTGAAAGCAATGAGATTGGTCTATAGTTTCCCGGATCAGTTTCATCATCATCTTTAAATATAGGAATAACTTTAGCATGTTTAAATTTTGAAGGAAACACTCCCTTTTCGATAGATATATTCATTATTTCTGATAGTGGCCAAGATATTTGGTGTTTTATATACTTTAGAATTCGTATAGGACAAGAGTACAGTCCATAAGCTTTCGCACAAGACATAGAACTTATTTCACATTCTACTTCGTGTGGAGAAATGGGGTCAAAGAAGAAAGAACCAGAATAATTAGTGGTATCGAGATATTGGCTAAAATGTTTTGAGGGATTGGGTAATTTAGAAGCTAGATTAATTCCTATGGTTGAAAAATGTTTATTGAGGATATTGGGAATATCTCTAGGATTTCTATTAATTTCATTTCTGGTTGGACATTTGATTGTCGTAATCATTTTGTGATTATTCCTCTTGCGATTGATCAGACTATTTATGCCCTCCCAGGTTTTTTTCATGTTTTTTATGTTGTTATTGAAATATTGGTTATAATATAAATTTTTACTAATTCGTGTTAGGGTTGTTATCTTATTTCGGTATAGTTTATATTTATTTTTATTTGTGGAGTGAAATAGTTTGTTTTTTATTTTAATTGATCTCCTGATTCCTTTTGTTATCCATGGCTTAGAGAACTGTTTTTTCATACGATTTGAGACTGGTTTTAAGGGAGCGTGTTTGTTGATTACATTGTTGAGTTTATCGTAAAAGGTAATAAAAAGTTTATCAATATTGTCTTTTTTATTTGCGATGATAGTACACCAGTTAATTCGTGATATGTCGTCATTGAATTTTGACTCCGAAAATTTAGAGTAATCACGAATTTTGGCATTAGTTTGGTATTGATAATTTATGTATTTATCAGATTGTATGATACAAAATTGCGAAAAGTGATCACTTATGTCAGAAACAATATTCCCACTTAGAATTGGGTTTTCAATTTTATTGACAAAAATATTGTCAATTAGAGTCGCCAATTGATTGTAGACTCTTGTAGGTTTATCAATGGTAGGTGTTAAAGCATAGCTTTGGAGAGTAAGTAAGAAGTTTTGAGTATATTGACAAGTTTGAGCATTGAGGAGATTTATGTTGAAATCGCCCATTACGTAAATAGGCACAAAAAGTGAAATCACCCCACAATAACACGAAACACGCCAACAAATCCGCGATTCACGCCACAATTTCACGGATTCACACCACAATTTCACGATTCACGCCACAATTTCACGGATTCACGCCACAATTTCACGGATTCACGCCACAAAGAAACCGCTGACCGATCACGGTCTCGATACTCATTAAATTCACTATTTCCCGCCTTTTTCTCGACCGCATGATGGCATGAAATAAGTGTAAACATGGCTGACAACGGCCAGTGCATTCAATGTGGAGAAGCTCTCGAGGATTTCTTTAACTTTTGTCCTGAATATGGAAGAAGCGTAACTCAAGAGGGAGAAATGACTGAAAGAGAAATTATTGAAATGTATTTCTATTGTGGCTTCACCTACTCATGCATACTGCAATTAATGTCCAAGTATCATAATATAAACATGTCATTATCTACTCTTAAACGTCGGTTGCAATCATTTAATCTAGCAAGAAGTAGGGACGCTATTGATGTTGACCAGATTAGAAAAGCCATAAGAAAAGAAATGGATGGCCCTGGGTGTTTATTTGGATACAGATTTATGTGGCATTCTCTCAGAATGGGCCATGGGTTAACAGCACCCAGAGACCTTGTACAAAGGCTAATGAAGGACATTGATCCAGATGGTTGTGAATTGCGGAAAAGAAGAAGGTTAAGACGCAGCAGGAGTTACTGGAGCTTGGGCCCTAACCATACCTGGCATATCGATGGATATAACAAGTTGAAAGATTTTGGATTCCCAATACATGGGTGTGTGGATGGATTGAGCCGCAAGGTTTTGTGGTTGAATGTTTCAAGATCAAATAACGATCCATCTGTAGTACTGCGTTTCTACTTAGATTGTGTTGACGAAAATGAAGGGTGTCCTCTCATAGTACAGAGTGACTGCGGCACTGAAAATGGCAACATTGCAGCAGCTCAGTGCTATTTTCGTGTGGATGCTACAGATGAGTATGCAGGCGAGAAAGCTCATAGGTATGGTGAATCGAAGCGAAAGCAACGTATTGAAGCATGGTGGTCTTGTTTTAAAAAAAGTAGATCATCATGGTGGATTAATCTATTTAAAGATCTCATGGATAGTGGTCAATTTGAATATGGAAATGTTATTCATAAGGAATGTATGTGGTTCTGTTTAAGTGATATTATACAGGAAGACCTTAACTACACAAGGGCCCTGTGGAACAACCACTACATTCGATCCTCAAGGCACGAGACTGTTCCAGGTCGGCCAGATGAGTTGTATTACTTACCAGAATGCCATGACAGTGAGGATCAGAAACAACCTGTGAATGCCGAGAAGCTTAATGAGGTTAGACTGCATGCGGCTGATCCGGTTAATTAGGATAATCAGGATGTCCAAGAGTATCTCAACTATGTTTGCACATCAGAAGGATTAGAAAAGTCCACTGATTGGAGAAGTGCTCTGAACTTATACACAATTTTAAAACAAATAGCTGAACAAGTGTAGATTTCAACAATTAATATAGTTTTTTTATTGTTTGTATATATTATCTTAAAAACACAACATTTTCAATGGCAGATTGCATTTATTTTCTGCACAGGGGGAGTTGAGGACAATGGAAAATCAATGGGAGGGGTGAAAAAGACCACAGAAATCCAGGGGGTGGGTTGATTAGAGACCAAAATCCAGGGCATGGTCTGCAATTAAAGTCATTTTTCAGGGGTATCTGCATAGATATCTTATATACACCAGATAGCATATCTCTTTTAGTAAAATTGAAGCCAAGAATATTCCAGCGGTTACCCCCATTTGAATAGATGGCGGCAATGTTGGTGGTTCCCACTCGCTAATAAACGCTTAAAAACACCAATAATTTTCATCATTTGAATAATTTGAAAATGTATTTGGAATAGGTTTAACTTAATGTTTAAGTTCCCTGTTTAAGAGATAGAAAACATACGTCCGAATCTTCTAATTTCATGGGAATATCCTGAAACTGCAATCACGTCTTCAATTTTTGAATTGCAAAATAATTAGATGCACTATCTAGTGTATATAAGATATATATGGGTATCTGGCAATGAATTTCTAGGAAATTCCAGGGAAGGGGGTATATACTGAATTCCAGGGGGTCACATTTAGCTGGGAAAAAGATGCAATCTGCCAATCTAATATTGAATAACTATCAATTTTGAACTAATCTTTTAACAAATGTCACTGTTCATATTAACTATAAAACAGTCAATTTTAACTTCAACAATAAAGATTAATGTAAATAACAATAAGATACTTGGCCAAGTTGCTTAGCTCTATCAACACAGCAGTATTTGTAATATATATGAACACTAAAACCATTTTCATTGTTTAAAATGGACATTTTAGACATATTTTAGTATTTCAAAAGCAGTGAATGGATTATAAAATATTGATTTTGGATTTGCTGAATAATTTTAAACAACTTGGCCTTTTACTCTTTTTTAAATGCCCCCTACATGTTGCAATAAGTTTATTCTAATCCAAATCTTAAGTTTGTCCAAATCCTTTGGAATTTAAGATGGCAAATGTCATATCATCTTTAAAAGAGGCATATGTGGTGTGTTGAATTGGTAAACTTAGCTCACAGGCACAAGTGTTGGCTTTGGGAAACTTACATCCCCTTTCCCCATGCAAGAACTTTACTGTTATTTCCAGACCAAGGGGAGGGAATTCTAAACATCCACTGATAAACATTAGTACATCTTTGAGCTCAAGTTGGCATTCACCCTCACTAGCATCCACTAAGAAGTCACCCCAGAAGCCCAATACTGCATTCTCTACTTGAAAAGAGTTAGAACCCATTTCACTTCTATCATAACTTAATTTAGCTTCAAAACACTCAACAGTGAGCCTGTTTGGGGAGTAGCACATCAGTTGCCTGAACACACCTGGAAATTGCCTCATTTTATCTAATACTCCCAAAATTTCAAGGCCTTTCTGAAATTGCAGGATTGCACACTGACTTCTACTTACCAGGAACCATTTTATTAAGCTATTGGTTATGCTTAACTTATCTTCAGAGGTTTTTACTGGTTTCCATGCCCCTGCAAGATCTACAACTGTTGACAGTCTTTCATTACTGTCAATAAATGTATTTACATTTTCTGGTGTAACATCATTGAGAGAGAGTATGACATCTTTTGTTGCATCATGTATATTTTCCATATCTGCAACTGTGGGTTTTACCCCCTGAACCCCACCAACTAATGCTTGAAAAAGGAGGTTTGATAGGCAGTGAGGGACTGGACCTCCATGTACAAGTGAAAGTGCAATGAGCATACCTGTTAACCTATACTCTTCTTCCTCAAATGATTTTTGGTTTAAAGAAATATATCTTGAATTGTCATGACCAAAAAATAATGGGGACTCATACAATAAACTGTGTAATAACAAGGTAAAAAATTCACGCTTAGGGCCCCCCAAATCAACAGCCCCCTCTGATGAGCCTACATCATCCATAAACTTCACAGAGACTTTATGGCATGGATCAAATTTTTTACGGTTTAAGGCCCGTTTTGCACTGTCAAAAAGATGGGTACGGACAACATTAAACTTAGTAATATTACTAAAATCTACTTGCTGAGCTAATTCTGTTACCACTGCTTCAATTGTGGGAGTTTGAGCATCATCCTTGCCAGATGTAGACATTTCTACTGCATCATCAGAACATGTCTCTTCATTGGTGGACAGTTCCTCTAGTTGATCATCAATAGTGAAAAGTGCAGCATAAGTATTGTCGACATTCTCCATTTGCAATGCCAAGGCAATGGCAGCATCCGTCTCAATTTGCTCAGTCTGTTTTGACTCTGTCTGCTCTAGCTCTGTGTTGGATGAAGTGCTAACTGGACTAGAATCAACAACTTGAATAACTGGTTTCTGGGTCTTAACCATTGATGGTTTGCGACGTTTCGGTTCTGTCTTCAATTTCTTGGATTGACTTCCTTCTGAATCACTCTCATCTTGACTCTCGCACGAGGGTGAACTATAAATTCCTTTTTTCAAAGAAGTAAGTTTATAGTTGATCAAATCTGTTTTCAACGATAGGTAAAATGTAATGCGACTGTAGGGTTTCCCATACTCTTTCTTATACTTGTGAAGTACAAATGGTTCGTCAGATTCTCGAAGCTTCTCGACAACTGTTGCATCGGAGTACAAAAGTTCATAGTCTCCAATAGATTTAATTTCCGCCATGTTGTGAGCTTTTAATTTACCGAAGGCCGCATCCATAAGTTCTTTCCTATCACTAGACTTTGCTATGGTTAGAGGCAACGATTTACCTCTCTGTCCTTTCATATCCACGCCATCGTATTTCATGAAACCAACATTCACAGTAACTTTCTCGTCTAAACATTCAGCATTTCTATTCTTCTTCTCACGTCTAAAATATGTCGCTGGTTTCTCACCCTTCAGCTCCTTAAACTGTTTGTATCCTAACGTTTTATTACTGGATCGTTTCGTAGTAGGAGTTGGTGTAAGCTTACTTGTTCCAGCGCCATCATTGCTTTTTTGGCTCTGTCCACAACGTGGGCAAAACTTGTATGAAGTTAGAAGTTCGGCAGAACATGACAAACAAGCAGCCATGTTTACGCTTATTTCATGCCGTCATGCGGTCGCGAAAAAAGGCGGGAAATAATGAATTTAATGAGTATTGAGACCGTGATCGGTCAGCGGTTTCTTTGTGGCGTGAATCCGTGAAATTGTGGCGTGAATCGTGAAATTGTGGTGTGAATCGTGAAATTGTGGTGTGAATCCGTGAAATTGTGGCGTGAATCGCGGATTTGTTGGCGTGTTTCGTGTTATTGTGGGGTGATTTCACTTTTTGTGCGTGAATGACCCTTATCGGCCACCGTAGATATCTCATTATATATGTAATTGAGTAAATGACGTCATATGGTTACAAACAAAATAAAATATCTCAAGAACTAAGCATGGGAACAAAAATCTTCAAAACATTATACAGTTATAAGAGCATTTTCGTTTAAAAAAATAAAAATTTTGATGACAGTGCCACTTTAAATATTTTCCCCGACATAGTGAAAAAGAGAGGAAATAAGTACATTTTTCTAAAGCATTTTTAAATTTTCATGCTCCCTTTTCTTTTCTGTTTTGTTTTAGTCTTTTGTGGAGATCCGGGATACCCACAGCGCGGATATCTAGTCGGTACGGTATTTACATATGGGGCCATGGTGACATTCCGTTGTAACTCAGGAGACTCATTGGATGGTGCTCTTTCTTCAACCTGTCAATCAGACTCTACTTGGAGCAACCCAACTCCATCACGGTGTAAGTTAATAAATATTACTCCAATATTTTTTTACTACGGGCTTTTGCATTCGTAATCATCCACCAGTTTCTGTTGCATTAATGCATATTGAACACTGCAAATTCTATTGCATGTCCGTATTTTAAGATGTACTGAGTTATTATGCGCTTAGAACCTTTCATTTGTTTCATTTTAAATTAGGTTTTTCGCCTAGTATACGTTTAACTCAAGGCAGTTGCGGAAGAGTTGAAGTTCATCATCCTTCCTATGGTTGGGGGACGGTGTGTGATGATGGTTGAGATATGAATGATGCCAATGTGCTATGTCGTCAACTTGGATATAACACAGCAGTTGCAGCATATCAGTCTGCCCACTACGGTCAAGGTAGTGGTCAAATATTGCTTGATGATCTTAGATGCACTGGTTCTGAGTCATATCTATGGGATTGTCCTCGCAATAGTTGGGCTTCACACAACTGCGATCATAGTGAAGATGCAAGTGTTAAGTGTAGTTATTAAAACGGTTTTTATATTTCAATCAATTAACTCAGACATGGTGATTACGTTGTTTAGTATGGTAGTAGTGAACAATGATGGCATTACAATTCGGGATACAGGTACCAGGTTATAATGATTATGCATTTTCAAAACAATAGGCAGGGTGAATGGGACTAACACGGCATCTCTCTATTCCAATGCCCTTCAGAGGAGCCGTATCAAAACAGAATTACCAAGAAAAATAAACCTAAATTGCATATACTGTGGTTTTGATTAGAGATATAATATTAACAAATTTCGTTGCAATGAGACATAAAAATCTAAAAATTGTTTTTAATTGATTTCTTAATTCTTCAGGGAGAATGTCCTATACTCCTATATAACAGCTTCACGATAGCTGAAGACTGAGTGAATTTTTGGTTTGCGCGGAGCGAATCGAAAAAAAGTTTTACTGCTAAAATTGAAATAATTCGCTACGAGAAAGTTGG
>CACRXK020012437.1:0-13807 GCA_902702795.2 Paramuricea clavata
CTCTTTACTCATTCATTCATTCAGAAAATAAGAGAGAGAGAGTTACAATATTGAATGGTCGATGCCATTGTAGGTAGAGACGAGCAGACAGCTGCGGTGTCAAGGATATGCAACTATAAGTATACAGCTAATTCAAAAAAGGTTGTCCTTTTTAAACTCTAAACCTTAAACTCTAAGCGCGCAAAGCTTAATGGGAGCACAAGTTTGAAGTTTAGTATAGTTGAATATTGCAGCTACTTGTGAATGATTGTTCTCGTAAGGAGATATTTACCATGTCTCTGAGAAATGGGCCTAATATATGATTTCTAAACTGATTAAATGATGCTCCCATTATGCTTTGCACGCTTAGCGTTTATAAGGTTTAGAGTTTAGGGTTTGCAAACGACAACATTTTTTGAATTAGCTGTATTGCCAAACTTCCTTAACTTGCCGATCTTCACTCAAAACGTCGACGTTCTCCTTGTATTTTTTAGACCGTTGCATATCCTTGACACCGCAGCTGTTTATTCACAATATTAATTTTACAAAGGAAGATGCTGAATATTGTGTGAGGCGGTATATTCCAATAAGCGGAAGCTTTATAACATCAAAATTTCGCTGTTTTTCTCTTCCCATACTTGTAGTAGGCAGGAGGTCAAAACAGATGCAAGTACACGTGGCAGCTGGTTTACGCTCGTGGCAGGCACGAACGTCAGTGAATTCTCTATATGGAGAGAGTAAGATGTCTTTATAGAGTAATGGCTGAGCATCACAATAGTTTTTTTATGATCATATATATACGGGCTGCATATAAACTCATACAGCTAACTATTCTTGACAGTTTGAGGCACCACTTGGCACTTGCATGCAGACGAATTTGTTGTAAAGACAGCAATATAGGACAAATGTAGAATTTCAAAAGCTATTCAACAATTGAAATGAAAATAAATTCCTTCCAAGATCTAACATGATGATAAATATTTGTCCATAAGAGTGACACCTTGATACTGGACATCACATTATTGATCAGGCCACCAAAATTAAGGGGCTCGAGAAACTTAATTTACCAAATATATATATATATATATAAACTTTTGAAGATATTAATTATATGGCATTGTAGGGGTATAATGACTAATGTAGAACACTATACATTCAAATCTAATTCTTAGGCTCTGTGGAAATACTACGTAAATATTTAATTGGAAAATAAATATACGTGGTGTTCTCAGAAAACAAATTAAAAAATTATAGTGTTATGTTACCATGCAAGCATATATAAGTAAGGGACTTTATGTCATAGAATCAGGTAGGTATAAGACAACTCCGTCCGATATATTTAGCATTTTTAATTCTTTGTTTGCAATCACGTGACTTTTCATCCAAATGACGGGCAATCAAACAACTTGTGGACGATTTTCTCCTATCAAAATGGCTGTAGCAAGAAAAACTGAACGGTAATTCATCTTTCGAGTCTTAAACTGTCTCTAAACTCGATCAATACATTAAAATAGTCGTTTTTTGTTATACCTGCCCGTCAACTGAAATCCCAAAATTACGTCATTGCAAACAAAGAATTAATTAATAAAGATGAAAATATCTTAAATTTCACTTTGAAAAGATATAATTTATATAATTTGAAAATTTAAAGTCAATGCACGAGGATCATTTTTGGTAAATAGACAGTCTCTAAACCTTTTTCAGATTCACACTGGAAATGTTTTTCAAATTATCCTGACTATGGAAATAGTATGGATCTTCGTTGGCAATAGTAGGAAATCCAATTTCCATACAAATTGCAATTTCCATACTATGGCCGATATATTGTGGAAATAATATGGATATACTATGGATTTACGCCCGTATTCTAAAAGCTCACTCACACTCAATGAGTGGAGGTTCAATCTGAGCTTCTCTCGAGTGTCAGTGCTGTTTTTGAATAGCTGGAGGGCTAGTGTCGTACCTTACTATGTGACTACTAACCCTCCAGCTATTCAAAAACAGCATTGACACTCAAGAGAAGCTCAGATTGAACCTCCACTCATTGAGTGCGAGTGAGCTTTTAGAATACGGGCGTTAGTACTTAGTCGGTGTAATTGCAGATTCTATGGATTTCACTATTTTTTCCAGTGTCATATTCTCCAAGAAAACATATCGAATACGTAAATTTTGTATATATAGATTATAGGAAGTAAATGATATAGCCTATTACCAATAAATCTCACTTTGTTGGTAATGTTGTTGATGAAAAGTTACAAATCTGACATTATGTACCTGAATACACACAATCAGAATAAACAATAAAGGAACTCAGAACCATACTGTCCATATAGGCTTCGGTAGCGCAATCGTCAGACCACTTCTACACGGTAACGTGGACTTTGGCGTGGTCATTAATGATAGGTTGCGTGTGTTTGTAAAACAGGATGTAGATTGTTGATCATATATCGACCTTGAACTTAAAGACTGAAATAGAACAATATTATGGCCATCATTGCGGTATCTTGCGTATTGTAGAGTGGGCGATCCCGGTCCTTATAGCAACTCAGTACTCATTCACCAAGCATGGTCATATTACTCAATCACTAATGTTTTGCGTGCATGCATGCTGTTTCTGCTGTAAAAAACCCAATAATCTATAATACTATATATATTTAATTGTTTTTGGGTGTGGGTCAGGTTAATTGTAGTGTTTGTATACTGATATTGGACCATGTTTGTATTCAGTATTATACAGCACGCCTAGGATGTCTATAAAAGTCTAAATTTGTGTGCATGTATTCAAAATGACAAAGTCGGGAACAACATGAACAATCAGAAATGTTAATATAACGTTATCGTGAGTATAACAACTTTATTTTGAAGAGGGTAATACATGACAAACATTGTACCTGCATGTCAACTATATTAGTTTATATTGCACATGCACCATACTGAGTCACGTGTTTGCCATAGTGTTTGTAAGAGACAGGATGTATGTAGGTTATAAATATACTGCATGGTATCTGCAGTCTGTCTGCCGAGTAGGCGAGGTTTCCCTGGCCTTTATGAACTGCTTACTTTACCAACCATGGTCATATGTTTTAGCAATCTGCATAAGTGTTGTATGCATGGCTGTGCTTGAAAATAATTATATAACTGAACATAGGTTTACGTGGGAAGCAGTAAATAAGTCGTGATGTCGTGAAGGAATTTTAAAACCGCAAAATATCCAAGTTTCAAGAAAAGAATGCCGCTTCCTTCGTTCTCTCAATATAATTACAGTTAATTACAACATTTACAAGGAGACTGAGAATTATTACTTGAAGATGTACCGGCGAATAAACGGCAGAAAAAAAGAGAGTTTTGTGCATAAGGTTAAAGCAGTATTGTAATATTTATTTCGGAAAGGATGTTTGTATCTAAGCAAGTATATACTGAACACTCAACTACCGCCGGGGAACTGTCTAAAACAATTAGTATGGCAGAGAATATCTTTCCAAATTAGCAAAATGTTGAGAATTTATCTTATACAGCTCTATATATTTCATATAATTATAGAACATTCTAAAACAATTAGTATGGCAAATAATTGAAGAGAATATCTTCCCAAATGTATTAAGCCTATGTTCCACAGTCACATGATATTTTTACTGCAGAAACAGAGTTATTTGCCCAATATTAAATACCAAATAACCGTCAATACATTAAAAATTTCCTATAAAGTAGAATAAAAGTTAATTAAAAGTAACCTATACAATATTTTTATGCCGTAGAACTAAGGCAGTGCATGGTAATTTTCCAGCATTATAGCCTCAATCATTTTTACTGTAGTACAAACTACCTGCATGATAACGATTGTTGTAAACTACCAGCATGCATTACGAGCATATTGGATATAGTACAATATCAATTTCAAGTTTTCTCGGTGTGTTTGTTTAGATTTTCCGGCAGCGCTTCCTAGGACCCTAGCGATAGTAACTTCTAGAAGATGAATACATTTCTATTATACTTGCTGGTCCCACTTGACAGAACATTAAATGTACATGTTAGCACCGGCTAGAACTGAAAGTTTGCTTTATATAGCAGACTAGCAGTATATGCAAGTAATTTAAGACTGGTTATATTTCACTGCAGTCAACGTACAAGGTCATCGGGAGCAATTTGACTTCTTTATATTTAGTAACCACAACTTAAAATTTGCTTTGAATTGGTTGTATATAAATTACTCGTAATTTGGTGATATGGAGAAATTAGACATGACCATGCATTTTTCATGCATGATAAGTTCATTGTAATTATTGATTAAATGGCCCAACTTGTATTTTATGGTTGTATTTTAAAGTTATAAAAACCCATTAATTTTGGTTATTAGTGCATAATAAAACTGAAAGACGCTGGATCGTGCATAATTATATAGTTTGCATTAAAAGAATGATTAAAAATTTCAAGATAACGATATTTAAGCACATTGTATCTTCCGTAATAATGCCTGCTACAAAATCTTTCTTTGTATTCTGTTACAGACTTTTGGTATTTAATGGTAATAAAATGTCAGTTAATATAGAAATCTTTTGTCATCAGTATAATCAGCACAAAAGTTATTATATATATACCAAGTAATAACCGGTAGGGGTTTTGAATTGTAAAAGAAAAGAAATTGAATTTTACATGTTTTAATAATGTCACAATCATGTAACACATTTGATACATTTAGATCATTATACAATCTATCTTCAAAGTGTTGAGTGTTTTTGCTTTCATTTATCCAAATGTTGTCGCAAATGTACTCAACTCGCTTGGCATATTCGTACTTCTTGAATAAGTGTTTTTATTGTTTTCACAACATACTTGTGGCAAATTGCGAAACATTTCTAATTGCCTGACTAGATTGCATGTATCAATAAAAAGCAAATTGTAGGGAGTCGTTGCTCGATAATAAACAAAATGGTGCTCCTGCTATTTCAATTGTCCAAAAACTGGGCGGCAGGGAAACTCTTTGTGTTCGTTTTAATAAGGGGGTGTTTCTGATATAAATGCAACCAGATTTGGTAAAATTGTAAAACCTATTTTTATGATTGTTTTTAAACGTCTTTGTAATTGTTTACAATTGTTTTCTACAAGAAAAAATGCTATTATAGCGTGAGTGAAGGCGTGAGCCGCTATGCTAAACAATCAAGATACCGCCATTTTGTTTCGTTCTCATCATGTGCATTGACGCGTTGTTTGTTTTAGAGCCGAGCATTGCTGTTCGTGTGTTTTTTGTTGTCCGTTTGTTATTCATAAACGTTCAAAGGTCTTCAAAGTTGGCCAACTTGCCTGCACGATTATACAAATATAACATAATTGAGTTCTCAAATAGAAATGCAGCGAGCATTTTTTGAAAAAGACAAATTAAGATTGTGTTTGCTAGCTATAGACAGGGATTAAAATGAGAGCTGATGACTAAGTAAAGACATTCTTTTTAAGATCAATGAATTAATACCTAGATCAAACATTGCAAAAGTCCCGACAACATTTCAAATATCTCATTGTTGGATCTGTCAATTTAGCTGTCACCACAAATATCTATCTCAATAGCGCTCCGTTTCAAGCTCTGCGAATGATTTCGTGTTCAATTGCCTAAATTCATGCTGTGTTTGCTTTGAAATGCACTTCGTGAAACAAAACAGCGCTATAGCTTAATAGAAACGGTCGGTTTAATCGAAAGAGTTAAGTATTTGGCAAATTTGAGGCATAATCTTGAGCAAAGTCTGCCGTTATCTTAATCAAAATTGTATTATTGACAAAATATTCCAAACCAACACACAATGTTTGCAAGCAGCCGCTTACAAATCACGTGATAAAACGTTGACCCCACTTAGGAAACTCGAACTGTGATTGGTTCAGATGTGAATAAAATGATCTTTGCGGCTGACATGGAATTCTCAATAAGGGCACTCAAACAGAGATATCCCGCTGATCAAGTTATAAGATACTGAGTCTCTTCGCTTGAACATTCACCGATTCATGCTCTCTTAAAAACGTTCAAGTACTTCAAACGATCATTTCTTATCAAAATTTTACAACTTTACACGATCGTAGTTGAAGGATAGTTAGAGTACCAAGAGTAAGACATCGCAAGGACGTCGTGTTACCTTAAGTATGTTTGTTAAATCTCGTTTTCTCGTGAAGAAATGACACATTGTTTATTAATATTTCACACTGCCGCCTTACTGAGCTTCACTCGCAACTTTTGTACTTTACGCTGAGTGCGACTGTATGTACAGGTATGTTATATATTCTCTCTGTTCTAGGGTGATCAAAATGAATCAATCTGACGCTGCCAGTACGCTGTATGGTAGACAAACTTCATGTGGTCAGAATACAATGTATCCAACATATGACTTTCAACTGACAAATATGGATAATTGGAATGGCAAGATTGAGAATCAAATATCGAATCATGGAGCCAGTCACTATCAAGGCAGTAACGACAGCGTTACACATTTCCTTAGATCTGGTATGACTGCGCAAGCAAACTCCGCGTACACGTCAAGCAACTACAGTAGCGTGCATGCATTTAATTATAACAATAACATGAACGATAACTCAAGATTTTATCATGTAAACGACGAACATCTGTCGACGCAAGGATGTAATCAAGGCAGACATATTGAACGCAATCCTAGTACGAAACTCTTCAATCCTTTCTCTTTGAATCCAGAAATTTCGTCAGCCGCATGGCCGGGTGAAGAACGTGGCATGCCAAATCAAGCACGACCTTATAGCTATACAGCGACAAACCCAGCTCTTACAAGAAGTAGTAGTTCTACTTTCCTTCAAGCGAATGAATTACGCGGCAATACACAAGCGGGAATAGAAACCACAACAAGACCGCGTGCCTTGTCCACCGTACGCTTAGCTGACATACCAGCGCTAAACTTAATAAAAAGTCCTAGTACTAACAATATACCAGTATTTCGTTCCCCGTACGAGGACCCTACCCGGGAATTCAGTGAAAACGCAATCATCCGCTCAATGCAACCCACAACAAACCCTTACTCAGATTATTTCAAAAGCCAAAAACTAGCGGAGAAAATCCCCCCACCAGTTGTAAAAGTTGAGGAAGGGTATGATAGACCTGTCCCAGCCAAACGAACACCTATTTTAAAATTGGAAAAATCTTCCAAAGTAAACGAACAGAGGAAAGATAATCGTTATGATAACCCGTTCACAAATGACAATCCTTTTACTAACAACTGGATTGTACAGAAAAGTGAGTCACAGCGTATTATGGAAGAACACATAGCCAGTATTACTGAAGCGAGAGATTGGATCTACCCCGCAGATGTTTCTAAAAGTAAAGTTAGTGAAGGGGAGAGTGAACAAACTTATAAATGTGATTGGACAAACTGTGGTTTGATTTTTCCTGAACAAGATGACTTGGTACGACATATTGAGAAAGTTCATATCGATCAAAGAAAGGCAGATGATTCATTTGTCTGCTACTGGGAGAACTGTGTTCGCAAGCAAAAACCTTTCAACGCAAGATATAAATTGGTGATTCATATGCGAGTCCACAGTGGAGAACGTCCAAACCGTTGCACGGTAGGTCGCACTATGTTTTCATCAATAATTAGTTGTATTTCACCGGGCAATGATTCATTATAACACCTTGCTTTCTAAATTATACACCGCCAGAACTTGGCTTGAAAGGCAAACTGCGCGCTGGCATGGGGCGTTCAGCGAGAAAATAGCTGTGCTATGCCATGCTTCCCAGTAATCTCAGAGATTTCGTAAATTATAATTACTCAGAAAGTGTCTTCACGTTTTAGCTATTTAACAAAATGTTTTTGTTAATGCATGTCAGAAAAAATAATTCATTCAAGTAATGATTAGTAGACAGCTATTTAGTCATAAGTCAATATTTTTCAGCTCAGGCTGAGATTATTATAAAAACTGAGTAGAAATCTGCGCTGCCTCATGTCGGAAAACCACATGATCCGAGCCAAGGGCCAAGGTGGGAACGGACTAAAAAGAAAGCCGCATTTCTCGTTTGAAAATGAATAAAATGATATTTCAAGTGATCTAATCATTCAATCTTTCTGGTTAATTAAGGATGATGTTTTAAACAATAGTTTTAGCAATTTTCACACAAGCCTGCAATTAGAAATGCACACATAACTAGTTATTATCTCGACTGGCCTTGCCAGATCATTACTCATTAAAGATTACTTTAATCCCTCTGCTGCATATTTATGCAAATTTCCCTTGTTTGTTCAAATTTTACAACATTTCTTTGTTCAAATCATCACGAAATAAAATCTTACAGAAATCTAATTGTCCTTTTACAAACCATAAGACACAGAGATTAAACGTTTCTTCTGTATATACGTTTCAAAAACCAACTTGGAAGGGCGAAATAAGTGATTTTTGCATACAGCTGATATTTCACGTTAGAGTTATTTGCAAACAATGTTAAACTTGAATGTCAAGTGTTCAATATCTACCTGAGGGTAGATCGATTTCATTAGGACATTACTTGAGCTTGAGGGTTAAAATTATGTACATTATGAGCAACAATCTTTTAGTTCTGTACATATTTCGTCAAGAAAACAAAGGATATGCTATGGTTTTATACAGAAAAAGTTCGTGGCGGCATTTCTTTGCTAGCACTAATGATATGTAGTGATCACTCATTTGTGTAACCATAGTAATATCACGAATAATGAATGATTTATTTTTGAACGACATGATATCGAGATGATACTGTTCAACATCAAATATCTAATTTTAGTATATATCATTTCCTTCCTAATTTTTGTAAGAAAAACAAAATAAGCATCCTGCACAAATAGGATTAAAAACGTTAGATTGCTCAAATCAATCCTCATCATTTCATACAGAACATTAATCCACGTTACCCTGGTTTTTTTCTGAAAAACCACAAGTATTTTTGCCTCTAAGATATTGGGCGCGTTCCGATCTAATAGTCATCTTAGAAAGTATTGTGACATTTTTCAAAATGTCCAACTTTGAATATAGACTTTCATATCCATGTTCCAAGTTTGGGTTTCAAAGTTTGGGTTTAAAGTATAACGTTGTTAGCCTGTAATATGTTTACTATAGGTTACTATAGCTTACCAGACTTGACCATAAAGTATTTACTAATTTTAAATACAGTTGATTGATTGATAGCATCCAGATAAAACCCACAGGCACAGCAAAATTGTTTTCAACTATTTTTTCTGGACATCTGATGTATGTTGTAATTCTTTGTGGTGGTATACTGAGGCACTAAACTTCAATTAAAAGCAAACTCCGAATAAAAGTTCCATCTTGAAAATTAAGATTTGAGAAAAAAGAAAAATCGAATTTGTAACAAATTTATGGCAACAAATTTGAAATATTATTTTGAAACTTTTCTCAGACTTTCATTCGGACTCTGGTTGGTCCTGTGTATTTTTTGTTATCCACAGGCAATACATTTTGGACAACCTAATATATGTTATAAATTTGTACATCTTTGTGTTACTGCTTCTACTGTTACTTGTTACTGCTTCAGCCTTAGGTGATTTAAAAACTCATTTCCTTTCTTTTCTTGCAGTTTCTGGGATGTAATAAAGCGTTTTCAAGATTGGAAAATTTGAAAATACATCTTCGCTCTCACACTGGCGAGAAACCATATTTATGTACATATCGTGGTTGTCCCAAGGCTTTCTCGAACTCGTCAGATCGAGCTAAACATCAGAGAACGCATATTGATACGGTAATTATTCTCCAATAATGCAATATGGTCATGGACTGCAGTTAATCATTACAACTTTTAAAAATCTAGATGAAGTTACTTCCGTGAAGTAAATCTCATTGAATGAACTAGAATGTAAAATTATGTTCATATGCATGCATGTCAGCTTTTAAGCCGTCCTCCACATATTGTTCTTTTCAAGACACTAGTTAGTAACAAATTGTTCTAGTTGTAGAATCATTAGATTACTAGCTTGTGCTCAATTATCAATTTGTTGTATTTTACAGAAACCGTACGCGTGTCAGTTTCCTGGCTGTCCTAAAAGATACACGGACCCAAGTTCTTTAAGAAAACACGTCAAACAACATAACGACAAGACAAGGCAACCTGGGAAAAGAGTAAGTATTGAAAACAGCCAATTAAGACTCTACACGTTTCACATGGAAGCTAACTTAGAACACAAAGTCAGTTCTGTGATCACCGACGTATAGGAATTTTGCATAGGTAAATTCTAAATTTTGAAAGATTTGTAAGAAATGTTTGAGGGAACTAACTGACTCAGTGTTAACAACGAGTCAGTTCCTTCAAACATTTCTTACATGCAAATCCTTCAAAACGTAGAAATTTCTACTATGATCACAAAATTTTTGATAGTTTAAGCAAGTCTTTATATTAGGCCACATAAGGAATAGTTGGTGATCATCCCCGCCCGCCCATAAAAAAAAGTCCGCCCAAGAATTTTTTATTTTTTGTTTAAAAAACAACTTGTCTCCGTTGAAATTTAAAATTATCGTGTTTTTTTCTCTGTAAATGACGCGTCACTTGACATTTGTAGCAGTCCATGCAGTCAAGAACTGAAAAGTACCAAATCTTTATATAAAAAAACCACCCCAAAAAAACCGCCGTCCATGGATATTGTTACAGGCCGGGAAAACGTTTCGTTCTTACAGGGAGGCAGGAAAATCTGATTATCCTCTCAATATTAAACAATAAAATACAATATACTTTATTGAACTCTCCCCAAAGAGGCTTTTCATAGTCAATTATATAAAAAATTATTGTAGATTTATGTTACTGAATCCAGAATCCTTAATATCTAATGGAATAGATGTCAACGACTGTTACAAATGTATTTTTGAAGACAATTACGTAATTTATATTTAGAAATATGGATTGATAAACTAGATTTTATGTTCTTTGATCATTCCATAGTCAGACAGCATGATGATAAAAAAAAACACATAATGCATTGGCCAGGAATCGAACCTGTGCCTCCCGCATGGCGCCAACGTGAGAATTCTACCACTGAACCACCAATTAAGCCTACAGTAAACCTCCGAATATAAGCCCCTCTGAATATAAGTCCAGGGCTGATATTCGGAGGTTTACGGTATCTAACAAGACCGCCCCGAAATATTATGATTTTCACTCGGAACCATTCTCGAAACATTCAAACTAAACTTATGTTTCCTTCCAGGGAGGCAGAAAAGGTCGAAGTAAAACTGCCAAGAACAAAAAAGAACTGTTGGCTGCAGGAGTGACATTCCCTACTCCAATGACGACATTACCAGCATTCCTAGAGAATGGTTCACATTTCATGGACAGTACGCCAGAGCCAGCTGCCTATGCATTTGACTTTAATAATTTTCCTTCAGCTGACGCTAATCCTTTGAAATTTAATGACGTCACTTCAAGTGAAAATGATTTAATAATACCAACATTTGTTGACACTTTGAAACCAGTTATATCTAGCAATTAGTCATGGCATAATGATAATAATATAAAAAATAGAAAATAAGTGTAAAGTGACAAATTATTTTGAAATATGCACAGTAAGGGACAATGTATTTGGGGGGCTTATACACATTTTGTAACATTTGTTGTGTTAACGTTTGTGACATATTGTTAGCAAGGTCTCTAGCATATGGTTGAGAAGTCTACGGGAACACTCTGTATTGTGTTACAATATGTGAATGGATTACTATAATAGATGACTATATACAACTTTGTATTTATTTCTTGACGTTTCTAAATGTAAATATTTTCAACCACTCTAGCAGTGTCCTCATTTGTATTTACGCATGCGCAGTTAGCAATGTGGAGTGATTGACGCTCATTCAAACTCTTGGTTAGAAAGTCTTTAACCATAACGGTAATTGTAAAGAAAAACACCATGTTTATTCTGAACAGCTTTCATCAATGTTTCTTTATCATGTGCAAAAACATTTGAGTAGCATCTTGATAAATATCAAGAATTTTTGCACATGGAAATTTCGACTGAAAACTATATACTCTACACGTGACCGGAAGCAGTTGCGACAACCATTGCCCCCCGGCTAGCCTGAGTACCATATTTTCCTTCCTTAAAGAAGGCCTTACATAAATCCTTGTCTAGTCACATAAAAAAAGCCAAAATCGGATTTTCACCTTGATAGGTCTCTCAGACAATAATTAGAATATACTATTGTTCATGATATATTTGGTAGTTTTCACTATAATTAGATTGCTGTTGTTATTGTGTAAAATTAACATTTCCCCTGGGACATTTTGATTTGATACTAAATATAAACTTTACTATGGATGGAGAGCGATCAGTTAAGGTTAGTGTCTGACTCCATTTGTATATAAAATAGAGGCTGACATCGGCAGGACCCCTTGTGTAGCGCGCTCAACACTACCAATAGAAAAATTTGGTAAACGTTTGTTTAAGCCTAATAGGCAATTCCCCTTATTACGTTTTCGTAGCGCTTTGCATTGTGGTTATAGTGGTATCACTGATAAAGATAGCGGCCTCGAATGAAAATATTGAATGTTTTCGCGAATATTTTGCTGTTGGCTATCGCGCACCTGACCCTAGCTTTTTTTAAAAGTTCTTGCACGGGTCAGGACAAAAAATAAGCCATCTTGAATATCAGTGATACCACTATAACCACAATGCCAAGCGCTACGAAAACGTAATAAGGGGAATCTAGTATTAACAACTTTACATGCCTAATTATCATTGTTCTAGTATACATTTGTACAGAAGCATAGCATAGACCAAAGGTGTAACTAAGCTTTAGAATAATCGACATGAGTGAATAACACTTATACATTAATGCTCACTAACTTTTGCTCTATTTTATGTTTCTGTGAACTAGAAACACTCCCTAGGCATGTGAGTATCTAAAGTTGTTAATTAGGTAGCAACGATGTAAAGAACGTTACCCAACTTTGTCTACGAGCTACAGAGTTCAGTTCCTAAGAGGCCACGTTTATTTTGCAGGAGGGCAAATATAAAAAAAAAAAAAAAATTGTCTAATATCCAGTAATACCACAGGCACAATGACAGGCCACGTGGCGTGCTCATGCGTGATAATTGCGTGTTTGATATGCATTTTTAAAAGACCATCGGCTGATAAAAAGCTGTTTCGGAATAGCAACGTTTTATTTCCGTGTTTTCCCTTATTCTGTAACGAGACTCGACATGAAATATAAACTCATCTTTACTGAGATTTAGAAAGAATGATTTTCATGATTTTCAAGGCTATTGTCATTAAACCATTTTTATAAATTAATCACCATCATTCAAAGAAAATGAAAGATTTCTGATAAACCATTGTTCATAAATTACGGGAACCACTGAGTATTTTAATAAAATATTAAACAACGGTAACTCCGAAAATAAACATTTTAATAATTAATTAATTATTAAATTGTTTATTATTAAATTATTATATAAATATTAAAATGTTTATTTATATACTGCCATTTTTAGGTTATGGATAAATATCGAGATCTGGTTGGCATCTCACTCAATTCAATATATATCCATTTCTCTGTAATATAGAATTGGGGGAGGGGGGGGGGGGGGGGTATACAAATCCGCCGATCCGCCCAAATTGAAGCAAAATCCGCGATCCGACAATGTCTTGTCCAAATTTGAATCCGCTAAAAGCTCTACTATGAAATCACAATCCAGGATCCGAACTAAATTGCAAGCTAAATCCACAATCCGAGACAAAATATTATTAAATAAATCCGCAATCCGCTGTATTAATAAGATCCGCAAATCCGTGTAAAATATTCGCCAGATCCGAAATCCGAACATTTTTCTCTGTGAAATCCGACGATCCGCAA
>CACRXK020012438.1:0-15122 GCA_902702795.2 Paramuricea clavata
GTGTTGATGTAAAGTTTGATTATAACAAGCCGTATTTTGCTGCACTATGCGGGGCATATATTGCTACACATCTTAGTGGAATCACAACTAGTCATATGACTCCTAGTAATGATGTTTATCCTGTTATTACTAGTGTTATGGACTTTCATGTTTACTATACTATCAGGAAATTTGTGTACAACCCTGAGAGGCTGAAACCATATTTAAGTAGGTTGGGTCCCGTAAAGAGTCACATTCCCGTTGTTGGTAAGTGGGAAAATAAAACTGATACTTATAGAGTCACCTATGATAACGGACTTGAGTATGAAAAAGCAAGCTGGCTTAGGAAGAGAGGTAGTGATAGCAATCCGGTTAGGAACGTTGTTGCGTCCCCTATAAACTCAGTCAATGGATTTCTAATTAAGATAAAAATTAGTTATGAAGAAAGGGTTTCAGTAAGTCTGGTAGGCAATTCTGACTATAGAAGGTTTATTGCTGTTAACAACCTGGTTGTTCCGAAGAATATTACTGAAACTGGGCTACTATTACTAAATGAGTCAGTGCAGGCTTTCTCGTATTCCGTACTAGGTGCACAAGCATCGACAAGAACTCCAATTGTAGGTGAGATGGGAAAGTCATTTTCTACCCAGGTGAAGTTCGGTAATATTGTTCACGATTGTGTTGTACAAGCGGATCCCGTTGTAACTCTATCTAATATGAGAACGGCTATCAGGGACACAAATGTTATACTTAATACAGCTATTACACCTGGAATAGTTCTGGTTCCATCCAGTCTAATCATTCTAAAGAACCCCGTTCCTGGATATAATAATATTCTTGTAAATGCTTCTTATAATATGAAGCGTGGAGTTAACACTAAGGTAAACTATGTTGGAGTTAAAAAGCCTGATCCTCCTAAGAAGCAACATCAGGATACAACACCTACTGCTCACCTTGATACTCTCAGTGGATATTCAAAACAGACTAAGAAATCTACTGCAGCCAACTCACCTGGGCACCTTAAGACTAAACTGAGAGTGGAAAACTTAGGTTATAAAACTACTGTCAGTAGTAGTGGGACTTCTAGTGCCAGCGTTGTTGTTGGAGCTGGGATTGGTGCAGCAGCTGTATTCATACTGATGAGAATTCTACTGTAAACATTATGTATTCTATAAAATGGCTCTCTATAAGGGATATATTAAAGGTGTAAATGAGGTAGATCCAACAACTGGTAGTGTGTTTGATAAAAACGGATTTACAATGAAAGGTGACATTGAGATGGACGGCAATGAAGTAAAAGGTCTGGGTGCTCCTACAGATGATACGTCTGCTGTCACAAAAAAGTGGGTAGATAATGAGATCATTAAACAGGCTGCTGCTACGATTCGACCTATAGGGTTCACTATGACTGGGAATATCAACATGGGAAATAATAAGATAACTAATCTTAAATCCACTGGAGGTGACTTTAGTGAGGCAGCTAACGTGCAGTATGTGCACACGTATGCATGGAACAACTACCTTGCTACAAACGGCTTCAGTAAGATGAGAGGTGTACTGAATGCGGGTGGATTTGAAATACAGGGGCTCACCACGACTGCAAGTAAAGATGGTAGTACAGTGTCGCGTTTCTATTTACATCAGTGGGTAAATGGTAGATTCCTTCCACTGGACGGTTCAGTATCAATGTCAGGTGATCTCAATATGTCTACCAATGAAGTAAAAGCTTTAGGTGACCCCACAACAGGAAAGTCTGCTGTTCATAAGGATTGGGTAATTGGAATGCTAAATAGACCTGTTAGTGGACTTAATATTGCTGGTGATATCGATATGAAGGACCACGAGATTAAGAATCTTAAGGACCCTTCTGAGGATCAGTCTGCTGTTACAAAGAAGTGGGCCGTTGATAATAACTTTGTAAAGAAAGGTGGAATTATGCAGGCAGATGTGTCCATGGGAGGCTGGAGGTTGTTTGATCTTATTGATCCTAAAATAGACAGTGAGGCTGTATCTAAAAAGTGGGTGGAAGATAAATTGTCTACGTATGGTTCTACACTTAGGGCTTCAGGTTTTACAATGACAGGTGATATTGATATGGGTGGAAATAAAATTGAAAATGTTGCTGATCCCACTACTCCCCAGTCTGTTGTTACAAAAAGCTGGTTTAATTTAAATGAAGGAACATTTTTACGGTTGGATGGAACAGGATCTTTAAATGTTGGTGGTACTGTTAATTTCCGTAATATGCCTACATGTACGCAGAGCCCTATAACCTCTAGCCACCTGGTGAATCTTAACTACCTAAATTCACTTGAAGCAAACCTTGTAAAAACTGATGGCTCCCGTAAAATGACCGGTGACCTAAACATGGACGGGAACGAAGTTGAAAACGTTAGTGATCCTACGGTTGACACATCTGCTGCTTCTGCAAGGTGGGTAAAAGCTGAAATTGCTAGGGGGAGGAGCAGACGTAGTACTTACGGTGGGCTTACTCTTTCTGATGACCTTGATATGGGAAACAATGAGATTATAAAATTAGGTGCTCCAACAACTGATAATTCTGCTGTGTCCAAGAAATGGGTCACGGATCATGTCAGCGTGAGTTCTACGAGTAGTAGTGGACTTACTATGAGTGGTAATATTGACATGGCTGGTAATAGTATTACGGGGCTAAATAGTGGCTCGGTTGGGGATTCTAGTGCAGTTTCTTATGGAACTATGAGCAATTGGTGTAAACAGTTCCTGAAACGTGATGGTGGTGTTTTAGCAAGCAATCTAGATGTTAACGATTTTGAGTTAACTAGAGTGGGAAATCCTACTACGGACGGGTCGGCTGTTAATAAAAGGTGGGCAACTGATGAGTTCATGAGTAGTAGAGGTGGACTGGTAAAAGGTGATTTGGACATGGGAGATTCAAGTGGTATTCTAGATCTAAAGGATCCTGTAAATGATAAGGATGCTGTTAACAAACAATGGGTAGAAAGGAATTTCCTTAAACCTTCCTCAGGACTTGTACAAGCAGTGGCCGACAAGAGATACGTAAGAATAAACCGTCATATTCACGCTGAGTGGATCTGGGGATATCGTGGCGTATCAGTTGCTGCAACAAGGTACTATGCTTACTGTCACGATCAAATTCCAACTTCATGGAGAACAGATTCTATTAATAATATGGCAGACCTCAACCTTGAGTCGATTACTATTAAATCAGACTTTCCAACCTTTTCAACCATTCTAAATATACCACTAGCTCTAATTCTATGGGCTACTGTATGGGAGAAACAATCTAATGGAAAATTTACCCAGGTTAAGAAGGAAATCGCTCTGAGAACAATAGACTTAAGAAGACTGTCACACACCTGGTTTAATGGAACTTACACAACTACAGGTGGAAGTACAGCTTGCTACGTTTTCAAGGGTAATAGTATGTTCTATTTAGGAGCCCAGGCTGAGTTGGTAGATAACACGCTGGCTTGGTGTATTATAGTTAAACCTGAACACTCAATGCCCACTGGATCGAGTATGGATATGTCCTTTTGCTGGTCACTTCGATATTCAGGGTCAGGTAGTTAACATATGTTTTACTATAAGATAAGAATGTCAAGGTGGAGGTCATGTTTCTCCTGTTTGGGTAAGATATGTGGCTGCCGTAAAAAGTCTAATAGAGGTAAGGGAGTTGGTGATATAAACTTCTCCGTATCCAATAATGTTAGCGTTGATGTTAGCACGCAAAATAGAAAGGATGATTCGAGCGTTTCGATTGATCCTAAGAGTTTCGGACACTTGAGAATGCTGGAATATAATGCTAAGGATTTTAAGTAAATTTATAGATTAGATGAAAGTCGACTGATAATCTTCAACGTTGAAAATGAGGGATCCGAGAATCTTGACAAATGGTCTAGAACATTTGCTGAGAATCTGGGAGAAATTCTGGTGATTTATGGTTGAATTTAAAAAAGTGATGCTAGAGCACAAACCAGTTAGTGGTCTAGAACCCTCATTCCCTATACTACTAATATACGCAGTGGTTCGAGCACTATATGCGGTGCTTTTAACATTATACGCGATGCTAGCTTTCATTCAACATTATTTCCATATTCTTTCCATAACATGTCTATGATTTAACGATTGCTTAAATTTGGTATGTGGTTGACAAATGCTTTTTGCCTATGGTCTGCAAGGACAATGACATGCTTGATGCTTTTCTGTGTATATAAATTAATATAACGCAGCGACTGCGCCAAGCAGTATAAACGCTGCTGAAATACGATATTTAATAAAATCTTGAATGTGCCGTATGATATAAACGCTGCTGAATACGATATTTAATAAAATCTTGAATGTGCCGTATGATTTAATTATGTTTTAGGATTTACAAATGCTTTGTCATTTGTATTTATACTTGTACTGCATCACAAGGCAGTACGTAAGTGAACAAATTCCACATGTGAGATTGTCTTGTACAGTATATATTTTTGCTTTCTTTGATAAACATTATTAAACATTGCTTAGCTAATTCGTTACCTTTTCAATCACTCGATGATTTAGATTACGAATTTACTGTCTCAAACGGAATCAATATCAGTGAAGAAGAAATGGATAGACTAATGCATTTGAAATTCAACCCTTTCGACACGAGTAATAATATTGCGCTATCTGAAAACAACGCAAATCTCGATAAATCGTCAAAAATAAACTGTGAATATTATCTACCAAATGATTTTAAAAAACAAATGAATAATGAAAATCTCAATAACTTTTCGATGATGCACTTAAATATTAGAAGCATAACTAATAAATTTGACTCTTTTAAACATTAATATATTCATTGAATAAACCGTTTCAGATAATTGGTTTAACTGAAACTTGGCTAAAAGAAACTAACGAAGATCTATTTAAACTAGAAAATTATGATTTTGTAAATGTAAACAGGTCAACTAAAAGTGGTGGAGGAGTTGGCATTTATGTCGCAAATGAATTGAAATACAAAATACTCTTCGATTTAAACACAATTACTGAAAATGTAATTGAATCCGTTTTCATTGAAATTATAACAGCTGTAGGTAAAAATATAATAATAGGTGTAATATATAGACCACCAAATAACAAATTTGACTCATTTGAAATTATATTCTAGATGAAAACAATGCTCTTGTACAAGCTCCCTCATTTGTACAAGAGATTGTTTCATTCTATGTTAGAACTAACCCTTGCAGTGTACACAGTTTAACGGAACACTGATCTGTACATAGCCCTTGCAATTTTGACAACAATCCCATCTTAATCATGCATAAATAATTCATCAAGCCAAGATGGCAGTGCACATGAAAGTGTATTCGCAAAAGCAATTGATGTCAGTAATTTGAGGGCATTATTGATAACAATTGCCGTTAAGAATTGCAAGGGCTATATATATATAAGGATGTAAGATTTTCAAGATTTAAATAGATATTTTCTTGAATATGTCGGTTCTATTGTCATTTCATCCTAAATGGAATCTTCAGACAAACTCGGAGGCACCTATACTTTGCTCTGATATGGAGCACTCTCTAACAAATTTAACCAAATTTGACTTACATATACATATAGCTACTGTACACATACAGTATATATTATGTATACATTTGTATATACTGTATGTGTATATATCTAAAGATTTGTAAATATATTGTGGTTAATAAATAGTTTATATTAGGTAGACATTGCGTATCTATAAATACACTCTACAGTATATGTAAAATATATTACCTGTTATTCGCAACAAAAGGTGAAGTTCATCCACCTTAACATTTTCAATTGGTATATTAAGTAGTGGTGGGTTAATGCAACCATAGTGGTCTTTCTTATTTTTACAAAGATTCTTATTGTCTTCCAATGTTCTTTGTAGTTTTTTGGACCAATAAAATGATTCTGGCTTGCTCATGTCAAATATAAGGAGAACAGTTAATTCATACTGTCTTTACTTTAAAATTAATAATAATGTACTATGATTTTTTCTGTGTGTTGGTGCAATGTACTCAGGCGAAAATGATGCTTGTGATGTTACTCTGAGTGTATACTCTGAGTGTGTATGGCCAGGCATATTTTACAAGCTTGCCCGGTATGGATATACACTCAGAGTAACATCACAAGCATAATAATATACTAGCCTCCTCTGCGGGCAACTCTGTGTACTATATACAATGTTTTAAATGTTGACTTGAATTTTTTTACCTTTCGTCCTTGTGTATCTTGCAGTAGATGCAGGAGTAGTTTGAGTTTTCTGCATTTATGCCCAGAATTAGTAGAAGAAACTATAATAAAAAATAAGTATATTACAATTTACCTATCAGTCTGGGAGTGTGGTGTCTACTGTTGAGGAAAAAATCTACTGTTTATTGTCATCACCTTGTAATCTCCCCCAAGAAAGAATTCCAATTTGATTTTCTTTCCATCCACCTCAATTTCTCCGGCTTCAATAAGTGCATTTATTTCATCAAATGACTTTTGAAAAGAAACACTTAATATGTTCTCATAGCATTCTTTCCCACATACTATGGCAAATGCATGGTTTCCTAAAGAGAAAAACCTACATTATTCATGTTAGAAAATGGTAAAGAGTGTTATTGTTGAATAAGCGCCCATACTACATTTAACAGATGGGTTCCAACCAGTGCTGTAAGAAGTTCCCTTAATTTAATGCACATATCAATGTTAAGCCCAGGTGTGGGGGACTGGCAAACCAAGGGGGATTTGACTTTTTTTAATATTTCTCTGCCATGCGATGGTCAAATTTCCCTGGGTTGCCTATCCCCCTCCCCTGGGGCTAAACATTGATTGGTGCAGAACTCTCAGTCATTTAATCACCTTTTACAGACATCACTTCCTTTTTATCAGACAGAAGTGAAAATGACACAACAATGTAGCTTAATATTCGTGATATTTTTGCCCCATCCCCAGATATCTTCACTTTGTGGGTGTCATGTTCTCCTTGTTTCATCTGAAAACAAGAGTCTAATGTCAATATGGGTTATGATGTAGATCTTTTCTGAAACAACCTAATGCTGCAGACACGGTAACTACCACAACCACCACCCATCCCTATTGTTTACTTTAAAAATGCACATTTACCTTTTCTCTGATTTGTCGTGTTAGCTCATCCCGGACACTCAGCTGTGCACCGACTAACTCACCAGGAGTTCTGGTTATAGAAAATAATTTGTTGATTTCATTGCGGCATTGTTTGATGAGGTATCCTTTGGGTAAGCCACCCGCCTGAACCGACAAGGCATGGTAAGCAGCATCACCGATACAAAATCTGTCCATGATATGTAGGACCATCTTGATCTTTTCTTGGTCCTCATGAGGAATATCTTCAAATTTTGACTTGGTGTTGTTCTCTTGTTGTGTACCTAATTCCAATGTCAGTGCTTTATTGTTTGGGTCTGTGAGTGATAGGCTCTGTATGGAAAGACCATAGGACTCAACAAACCACAGAGCTCTTTGGGCTCTTGTTTTAAGCTCCTTTAATTTTCTCTGTTGTTGTCTAACACCGAGATTTTCTGCACAATTTCTACACGAATTGATCTCTTCAATATGTTCAATGTACTTGAAAAGGTCTTCATTTTCCTCCCTTAATAAATCGATATTAATTTCGCAATCTCTTGCCTCTTTTGCTTTTTTATTTTGTTTCTCTCTTTCCTCCAGGATTTCAGCATAGGGCACAGCACATCTTTCTTCCAGTTCAAGTATTTCGTCTTTTAAATGTCTGATGGTCTCCTCATTTTTCTTGACCTCGCTCAGCAACACGTTTGCATTGGCAACAATTTCAGCTTCACACACGTTCATTCTTCGACATTTCGCAAGCGCTTCTACTCTCCTCCTACCAGATTTACCATGACATTCACGCTTAGCAATATATGCGAGGTCGGCTATTCTTTTCTCCAATGCATTACTTTGTTTTAAGACAAACAGTAGTGGTTGAGTTGCTTATAAGAGGTCGACGAACGACACGCCGTTTACCTTACTTTTCAAACCATGCCAGAATAGTAGCATTTCTTGCGGAATAAATAAAATAACAAAAGGTTTGTCTGCCAGCAATTGTTTTGCATAGTTGAGATCCGAATTTGTATTAGAATACTGAATCTCTGACTTAAATTTTTGCTTCTGCAGGATGCTCAAATACTCAGACATTTTTCATTTGCAGTTGGCGCGTTATTTAAATTTCGTGGGAAAATGAAGCATACCGCTGCCCAGTACAGTATTGAAGTCTCACAAACATGAAGCCAACACAACGGTTTGGTCAGTGGCGAATATATATTATTTTATGCGCCAAACATAAACAAAACATCACGGAGACTATAATTTTGAAAGCGAGCTTTAATTTGGTCCTTAAAGTTTTGAAATACCTCAAATATTCCAGAAGTTATGGCCGTTTCAATGTGCAAGATATTTGCTCTTTTAGCGGAGGATTTGCGAACACTTTCGTCTGCGTTGAAATATATTTTACGAGGGACAAACGGGAATAAGGTAAGAGAACGAAATATTTAAATATCACGATACTAGACAACTTCGAGTCCCACGTTCAGGTTTCGTTTGTAAATTTTGTCCGTCCATTTCATTTTTTTCGGCTGTTTTATAGTCACTGCTGTCTATTTGACATGTATTATTACAGTCACGGCCTTTATTATAGGAAACTGAATTTCATAAAATTCGCAGGGGACAAGTCGCGATTTGTGGTATACGGTAACTATTTGGTGGATAATATTCTCCGATATTTACTGTATAATGTCTTACTTTCGTTTGTTCCGATTAACAAACAGTTTAGCTAATATTTTAAATAATTGTGCAATTCTAATACAATTCTATACCAAAAAAATTAATTAAAAGCAATCGGATACGTGCACTTGAGGTGTTGCGTAATCGCATGTCGCGTTTTTAGTCTGGCAATGGTAATCAGTTTATGGTCAATAAATTTCCACTTACTCTTACAGCAAATAGCGTTAATTAACTTATTTGTTTCGTTAACTTCTGTCTTGTCCGATCTAGGTAATAAACTTGATATGACTATTTCAGTTCCTGGAGAATCTTCCTGTATTTGAGTTGGAATATTCGCAATTCCCTCGGCTACCCGATTAGGAGGCGATTTCTTAAGATCGTTAGTATCTACGTGTAAGATTAATTTTTGAGGCTCTTTGCGGATAAATGGTTTTACATAATCTTCCACATCAGAAGTCGTCGCACCAGCGAAGCTGTTAACAACAACGTGGTTTTCTTCAGTAGACAGGCGCCAGCCTTGTAGATTTTTCACCATTGAATTACCAACAACAACAGTCACATTTTTTGTATGCTTTGCATTAAATTTAGGAGATTGGTCTTCTGGCAAATTATATTCAACACTTGTTGTTTAATTTAGATGCATTTAAGATATAACATGCACGTTCCAATCATATTTTTACAATAACAAAGATAATATAATAATAAAATGTTCGCTAAAATCGACTATAAAGTTAACTAATAAAACAAATAACACTGAAGACTGTTCACGGAACTATAAAACTATAAAATAGTACCTGAAGGGTAGATCTCCTCGCGCTCGAACTCTCTATACAATCGTTTTACAGCTGTTAAAAGCGTGGCTCATTTTAGCTTTTCTATATTTCAACTTAAATGTCTCGTCTTAAATTACATAACATGCGTCGATGACATAATAATTAACTTAACGGAACTTTAATTAATAAAAACGTAATAAAAATGTCAACTGTTCAAAACATCAATTACTGTAAGAGTGCATATTTGAATAAATTCGTGAATCAAGCTAGTTTGTTTGTTTGTTTGTAGCATTTATTTCAACACGATTAAATTCGCAGCATAGCTGATGTGGTCGTGCATTTACATAGTTATGTGCCTAACCCACCCTGTCAACTTTCCCTGTGGGAGGAAACACGGAGTGCCCGGAGAAAACCCACGACTTTCGGCAGAGCGTTGACTTACTCTTTTCACATTAGGACTGGGTTCCAGTCACAATGAGAAGTCCTCATCGAGATTCGAACCTGCGGCCTTAGAGGTGAAAGGCAAGTGCGCTAACCACTTCGCCACCGAAGCCCCTTTCTTGCAAAATCGCCGAAATGTAAGAACTAATTGCAGTATGATATTAAATTACATATTAATGTTATGTGGGTAATTACTTAGTAATGTTATGTGACAGTAATTAACCCACTGAGTCACATTGTGCCCTGATGGACCCTACTTTATTATTTTACTCTGATTTTACTCGTCAAGAGGAAGAGCACTGGTGCTTAATGGGTTAGCTGGCCTATCTTCCAATATTTGAATTTTGGGATAGGTAATAGGACCTCTACATGCGTCTTGGACCTGTGGTTTACTTATATTTTATAATCATTATTCATCCAATGGATTTCTTATATTTTCAACGGGGTCTTGAAATAGACCATCCCGTGAAATATTGTGTAAAAGGTGCACGCGTGTAATGCGTGCGTTGTTTTGTGTATTTTTATGTAAATCCATTGTAGAAATATCGTAATTGAAGTTAGCGTGTATTGTATGTAAAGTTATTACTTGGTAATTGATAGGTGTGATTTGATGATGCACATGAATTTATCACAGGGCCGGATTTGACCATACTGCGATATTGCAAATTAGGAATTGGTAATAGGGCTTGCAATATTTTAATTTTGGAATAGGTAATAAGACCTTTATATGTGTCTTGGACCTGTGGTTTACTTATATTCATAACACATATATATACACATATACACACATATACATATACATATACATACATACACATATACACATATACACATATACACATATACACATATACATACATATACACACATATACCCAATGGATTTCTTATATTTTCAACGGGGCCTTGAAAGTAGACCATGCCGTGAGACCCCGTATAAGAGGTGCACGTGTATAACAGTGCGTTGCATATCCTTATATGTAAATCCATTGTAGAAATATCGTAATTGACGTTGGCATTTAATGTATGTAAAGTTATTACTTAGTAATTGATAGGTGTGATTTGATGTTTTAATTCTGGAATATAGGTAATAGGACCTCCACATGCATCTTGAACCTGTTTACTTGTAATCATTATTAATCTAATGGATCTCTTTCATTCTCAACGGGTCCCGAAAGTAGACCATGCCGTGAAATATTGTATAAAAGGTGCACGCGTTATTTTGTATCTTTTTATGTAAATCCGTTGTAGAAATATCGTAACTGAAGTTAGCATGTACTGTATGTAAAATTATTACTTGGTAATTGATAGGTGTAATTTAATGATGCACATGAACTTATCACAGGGTCGGATCTGACCATACTGCGATATTGCAAATTTAGAATTGGTAACAAGACTTGTGATTTTGTTGTGTAATTTTCCTGTAATGCTGTATCTTATTTGAATAAATGGTTTTCTAAAATTCATCTTAACAGGGTCTGGAAAGTAGACTATGCATTGAGATATTGTAAACTTAGTCCTTGTTTTACACTGTGTACTGTTTCCGTAATCTGTCCATCACATGTAGGTGAGTCTATGTGAGGATTGTAGATTTATTCCTTAGTATTTAAGTATATATGCAGTTAGATTATGTACATACTCACAGGGTCTTGAAAGCAAACCATGCCGTGAAATATGTAATGAGGCCTATAGTTTGTGGCCTGTATCTAACTATTGATAGGTAGAATAGGTAGATGTTGCACAATCTACCAAAATTGCGGCTTATAGAATCGGGCAGAACATTTAGTTATGCCACAAGGGTAAACCTAATTAGATGTCCTAGAATAATCATCCCAGATGGTTTACAAAACACACAAAAAAAAAAACCAAAAAAAAACAAACACGTGGTGTCCAGGATCTGGCAAAAAGTTTTTATGACTGCACAGTGTGGCAGTCATTACGTAGTATATACTATATAGATTAATACTTTTAAATAATATATATAATAAGGATTGATTGTCCAAAGCAGTTCGAAGCAGTCCGAGCCAGTTTCGCGTTTCAACGTGGTATGGATTATGTTGGGTCAATATCATTAGAAATGACTGCAGAGAAAGGCGAACATGGGTCGAACGGCATATAGAATGGCCTTGGACAAACCATCCCATTGGTTCAACAAAAAATAAAAAATAACATCAAGGAGATAAATGGATGGTATTGGAGAGATGTTGTCATTTTAAATGGAACATTGAATAATGACGTGACTGTGTATTGGGGTTATAACAAACCTTACAGAGTCTTGGGTTGACCGTGCTTGTGAGGTATGTTAGCGGATGGTATATATCATATGGAAGATACAGTATATATAGTTGTGTTAATTGTGCTTTTTCATTTGTTTGGCCCGCCATGTGTCTAGTTAACCCATTGAGTTGCATTGTGATCTGGTGCGCCCTACTTTATTATTATACTCTGTCTAACGCCAGACAATTTTACTCATCAAGGGGTGAATGTAGATCTACCCTAGAAATATAACTTTAGTTATTAAAGCTTGTTTTTCAACAAGTGAATTTGTTTGCATGAAGTGAGTTATAAAACAAACATACTTGCAGGGAGGTGAGTCTGGGATTGGACGCACCAAGGGTGGCTGGAAGTTTGCCGGACTCACCGAGCGAAGCGAGGTGAGTTCGGGAAACTTCCAGCCACCCGAGGTGCGTCCAGTCCCGGACTCACCGAACCTGCAAGTATGTTTGGTTTTTATCACATGCCATTTCGGTAAAATACTCAAAAGTACTGAAGAATTTTATACGCATTTACTTTTTAGTATATTTAATGTCGTGTTTGGATAACGAACATTTTAGGGCCAATATAGTACGCAAACAAACAAACTTAGGCTTAAGGGGGGGAGTACACCTGAAATTTTGCGAAAAAATGAAAAAATTTTTTTTGCATTTTCAGGTACTTGAGGTACCTAAGGGACTTGTCAGAAATTAGCAGGGGGGGAGGGGGGATGGAAAACAGGGGAGGGTCATAATTTTTTGAGCCCTTCAAAAGAGAAGGTCATGAAAAAATAGACAGCAAAAAAGGGAGGGTCACGAGAAATTAAGCCATTGTGATCATAAAGAATTTTTTAATATGATTAATGTTTATATTTCAAAACTACAAAGCTATTGAAAGTATAAATGTAAACAACCCAACTTTTAATATAAAAAAGGTCTTGTTTTGCATTTACAAAACATCAATTGTCTAATATCTCAGAAGTACTGATCTCAGCATCACCATCAGCGCTGCTACCATTACCATAATCTCTGCTACCATCACCATCAGCACTGCTACCATCACCATCAGTACTGCTACATTACCATAATCTCTGCTACCATCACTGCTGCTGCCATCACCATCAGCACTGCTGTTACTCCTTTTTCCCTTCACGTATGGAACATAACGATTGCAAAAGATATATATTTTATTACTAACAAAATGTGAACTATATAAACTCTCGTTTTACATGTGCTCGAAGCAACTGTTAATCTATATATTGTCCCGCGAGTGTCCCACGCGTGATTCTTGCGTAATCATACAACTAAGGGCAGGGGCCCTACACTTTCCCCCTGGAAAGAAATGTCAAACACGACATTGATTCAACGAATCATGAAATCTCCAACAATTACAAATCTCACAAACTTATCCAACACGAGATGCTGCAGTCATTTCGGGCAAGAGTCAGTTCGTTTTTTATTACTCGTTCCACTATCGTATGTTTTCAAACAACATCGTTTCAAATTTCAAAACGAACATGCACTTAAAGTTTCTTTCGAAGATCACGATCTTCAGTTCAATACAACGTTAACGTACTTATCTAATTAAAGAACATTGTTCCACAGTACGGACAATGAGGTCCGAGGTATGCGAAGGGATTATAAGGTAGGGGGGTTGGCTGCCACATATAAGAAATGGAATTCATTGGTGGGAAAGGCGTCACTCCTGGTTGACTAGGCTCTACAAAACCGAAAATAGTGTTCATACTACCAGGGTATGAAATGCCTGTGACTGGGTTACCTGGTGTCCAATAATTTAGTCTTGGTGGTGGGTTTCTGTTTCTGCTAGGTCTGGTATTTTCCATAAGTGGTGGTGGAATAGACGCATTTTCCGTTGCTGGCGGTGGAATGGTTGGTTGTTGTTCATCAAGGGCCAATACGTCTGGTTTCTCGCCCGCTGGTAACTCTGAGTTGTCTATCTCATCATGTCCGTGGTCGCCGTCTTGAGCTGGTGTCACGGCATCGGTTACGTCCGCCCCACTCCTCTGATCATTCGCCAATGGTACAAATGTTAACCCATCTAATTCGTCTTCATCTGATTCCGGTTGACTAGTAGATCTTGTGCTGGGAGGAACTGTATTTTCTCTTTGACGACGAGGCGTTTTTTGGTTCAACAGCGGTTCCACGGGAAGTGAACTACACGGTAACAGCATATTACGATGAAGAGTTCTACTCGGGCCATCAGAACTTTCGGGTTTAACTGTATAGACTGGGCTATCTTCCCCTCTCCTAGTGACCACGACATGTATCTTGTCTTCCCAATGACTTCGCAGCTTGCAAGGTTTATCTCGTTTACTCAGATTTCGTACAAGAACTCTACCCCCCGGTCGTAACTCCGAACTACGGATGCGGCGGTCGTATAGCTTTTTCCCTTTCGCTCTACTTTGTGAACTCTTTTCGTTTGCAATCTTGTACGCTTCAGACATCGCTTCACTCCAGTTGTTTACATACTCTCTATAATTCGGTGACTCAGTTGACTCGCTCTCCAGGTTTAGGATCATATCAATAGGTAGACGAGGATGTCTGCCAAATAAGAGATAAAATGGAGAGAATCCAGTTGACTCGTGACGCGTGCAATTCTAGGCGTGAACCATTTTCTGGAGGTGGTCTTTCCAGTGTGATTTTTGCGTTTCCGGTAGGGTTTGCAGCATGGCAAGGAGGGTACGATTGAAACGTTCCACTTGGCCATTGCCTTGCGGATGATACGGGGTAGTCCTTGAATGTCCAATACCACACAGTTTTTCCAGTTGTTTGAAGAGGTGATTTTCAAATTCTCCTCCCTGATCGTGATGGAGTTTTTCTGGAAAACCGAAACGCAAAATAAAGTCATTATATAACTTTTCCGCCACTGTCTTAGCTGACTTATTTCGGGTTGCATAGAG
>CACRXK020012439.1:0-15122 GCA_902702795.2 Paramuricea clavata
TTGGTCCCTTTGCTAATGTCTACATTGCGACATTGCTTAGAAACTGGGTCGGGTCCCTTTGCTAATTTCTGAATGGCGACATAGCTTAGCAACTGGGTTTGGTCCTTTTGCTAATTTCTGAATGGCGACATAGCTTAGCGGGTTTGGTCCCCTTGCTATTTTCTGAAGGGCGACATAGTTTAGCAAATGGGTCTGGTCCCTTTGCTAATTTCTAAATGGCGACATTGCTTAGCAACTGGGTTTGGTCCTTTCGCTAATTTCTGAATGGCGACATAACTTAGCAACTGGGTTTGGTCCCCTTGCTAATTTCTAAATGGCGACATAGTTTAGCAACTGATTTTGGTCCATTTGCTAATTTCTAAAGGGCGACATTGCTTAGCAACTGGGTACGGTTTAGTCCCTTTGCTAATTTCTAAATGGCGATATAGCTTACTGCAACTGGTTCTGGCCCCTTTGCTAATTTCGGAATGGCGACATTGCTTAGCAACTGGGTCTGGTCCCTTTGCTAATTTCTAAATGGCGACATTGCTTAGCAACTTGGTCTGATCTCCTTGCTAATTTCTGAATGATGACATAGCTTAGCAACTGGGTTTGGTCCCTTTGCTAATCTCCGAATGGCGAGATTGCTTAACAACTGGGTCTGGTCCCTTTGTTAATTTTTAAAGAACGACACAGCTTAGCAACTGGGTCTGGTCCCTTTGCTAATTTCTAAATGGCGACATTGCTTAGCAACTGGGTCTGATCTCTTTGCTAATTTCTGAATGATGACATTGCTTAGCAACTGGGTCTGATCTCTTTGCTAATTTCTGAATGATGACATTGCTTAGCAACTGGGTTTGGTCCCTTTGCTAATCTCTGAATGGCGACATTGCTTAGCAACTAGGTCTGGTCCCTTTGCTAATTTCTGAATGGCGACATTGCTTAGCAACTGGGTTTGATCCCTTTGCTAATTTCTAAAGAACGACACAGCTTAGCAACTGGGTCTGGTCCCTTTGCTAATTTCTGAATGGCGACATTGCTTAGCAACTGGGTTTGATCCCTTTGCTAATTTCTAAAGAACGACACAGCTTAGCAACTGGGTCTGGTCCCTTTGCTAATTTCTGAATGGCGACATTGCTTAGCAACTGGGTTTGGTTCCCTTGCTAATTTCTAAAGGGCCACATTGCTTAGCAACTGGGTCTGGTCCCTTTGCTAATTTCTGAATGATGACATTGCTTAGCAACTGGGTTTGGTCCCTTTGCTAATCTCTGAATGGCGACATTGCTTAGCAACTGGGTTTGGTCCCTTTGCTAATTTTTAAAGAGCGACACAGCTTAGCAACTGGGTGTGGTCCCTTTGCTCATTTCTAAAGGACGACATAGCTTAGCAACTGGGTCTGGTCCCTTTGCTAATTTCTAAAGGGCGACATAGCTTAGCAAATGAGTTTGGTCCCTTTGCTAATGTCTAAATTTGCTAATTTCTAAATGGCGACATAGCTTAGCAACTGTGTTTAGCCTCTTTTGCTATTTCTAAATGGCAACAGAGCTTAGCAACCGGGTGTGGTCCCTTTGCTAACTTTAAAATGGTGACATAGCGTAGCAACTGGTTGTGGTCCCTTTGCTAATTTTAAAAAGGCGATATAGCTTAGCAATTGGGTCTGGTCCCTTTGCTAAGTTCTAAATGGCGACATAGCTTAGCAACCGGGCGTGGTACCTTGGCTAATTTCTAAATGGGGACATAACTTAGCAACTGGGTCTGGTCCCTTTGCTAATTTCTCAATGGCGACATAGCTTAGCAATTGCATCTGGTTCTTTGGGCGAATTTTAAAATGGCGGCATAGCTTAGCAACTGGGTGGGGTCCCTTTGCTAATTTCCAAAGGGCGACATAGAAATAACAGATTTGGTTTTCTTCTTCAAGGCACTTCATGGAAATATCGATCTCGATGTGCGTACCTTCGTTTCGTTTGTGAACAATGGTCGGACAAGGCTCAGCCAAAATCCTACGCTCACTCTCAAAACTCCATACTGCAAGTCAAGTACTTTCCAAGCATCCTACTTCAACCGCATTGTTAAAATATGGAACTACGCCTGTAAAATTCTTCCTCCAACCAGCTTCGCCAGCCTTTCCTCTTTTAAAAGAAACATTAAGGACACGTACAAACACTGTTTAGAGGCAAAATTTGACATAGACATGTCATGCACGTGGACATTGGTGCCTGATTGCTGTTGCCACAGTTTCTAATTTAAATACTGTACTGTTTATTTCTTGTCAGTCTTTGAACATTGACATTGTAATGCAGAGTCTGTTATATGTTGTTTTGTGTCGGTGAGCACCTTGCATGGGACTTTGTGTCTCGTTCGTGCTTTAACTTGGCCGTTTGGGTCTTCTACAAATTGCATGTGCTTATGTTGTCATGTAGTTGAGGTTTTGATTGTCAGTTGTTGTATTTGTTCTTGTGAGTGTTTGTCATATCGTGTTTAGACTTTTAATAGTAGATTTTGTAGAATACTCAATAAAATAAAATAAAATAAAATAAAAATAGCTTATCAACTGGATTTCATCCCTTTGCTAACAATGTCTAAATGGCGACATCGCTTAGCAACAGGGTTTTGTCCTTCTGCTACATTCTCAATGGCGACATAGCTTAGCACCAGGGTTTAGCCTCTGTTGGCTAATTTTCTAAATGGCGACATAGCTTAGCAATTGGGTATGGCGCTTTGCTGTTTAATATGTCATGGCGACTTAGCTTAGCTACTCGTTCTGGGTACAGCTAACTGCTACGGGTGCAGCTAGAGTCACTGGCGACAGTGGCTAAGGTCAAAATAGCGCGGTATGGTGTAATAAACTGGCCTCGCCCTGTGTTTATTTTGGAAGAGCAGCAGAACTAGCCACTAAATGTGCATGGCGGCGGTGCTGATGTCAACTTATGGAGGAACATCTATGGAGGCATAGTTTGTACCCGGGTGGATGTAGTTGGGATTCGGTCTGGGGCCTGGGATTTTTGGTTACTTGGAGTGGTGAAATTTCGGAGAAATGTCACTTTGGTGGTCAGGTCCTAAATGGACAGGTCCACGTGATTCGGACCTGAATCATGGCCAAGTAACTCAAATCCGGAGATCATTAGCTGACCACGTCTGCACCTAACCATCCACACGGGTAAGTATGGTGGCGACAGATATTAAATGAGGTTACATAGTAACCAAGGTTGATATCATAGGAGCAGCGCGCAGTCTAGGTACGACATGTGCCCTCAGGATATCGGATGTAGAGAGTGCCAAGCAGACTCTCAGGTCATTAGCTAATTCGTAGCCAACTGCAATGGTTATCTGCTCAGAGAAGAAGCAATTTTTTTTTTCATGACTACAATTGATTTTCAATTTAATTTCCATCGAACTAGGTTCGGTGTGATAAGGTGCAGACGTTCGGTGGTCAGGTCCTGAATGGACAGGTCCACGTGATTCGGACCTGAATCCAAGTAACTCAAATCCGTAGATCATTAGCTGACCACGTCTGCACCTAACCATCCACACGGGTAAGTATGGTGACGACAGATATTAACGAGTGAGCTATTTACAACTGATCGGCAATAGTCGGTTTATTAAGTTATGGAATAAAGGTTTAAAGTGCAATGTGTTGGTAGTCGTGTCATCCAATAGCTCGGACTCAAAAATATTAAAACTCATCTCTGTGAGCGGACCTAAAACTCATCTCTGTGAGCGTTGTGCGCGTAATTGCGGTTGAAAAATTGATCAGTGCTTCCCATTGCCCATTCATTTAGATTTTATGAAAGGGAAATTAGGGAATAACACTAGACTGCTATAGTAACAACCAAGACATAGGATTTTATTATTCATGATATGAAAATCAGCTATCCGTTGATTCCATTCACTTCATGGCAAATGATGGCATAATCTCGCGAATATTAATTAAACGTGATCGATATTCCGATTCCTTTATTTGAACTGTACGTATCAGTTTCACGAGTTAAATATTTTCGAATATCTCATTCGACCGATTACAATAAATGTTGTTTGGCAGCTTACAAATAGTTACAATATTTATATCGCTGTCGGTTTTTCAAAACTGATATGTTAAATCGCTGAAACAAGGTCTAAAAGAAAGATATTTTACGTGTAATGTGTGAAATATTAAACCGGCATTGACAGACAGGAGACAGACAGAGTGGTGTAATTTTTTAACAAAATAGGTGCGGTCACACTGGCGCTAGAATCGTGCTTGCTTGGACTAAATCCACTTGAATCGCTCAACACATCACCTTCCAAGTGCGCTTGCCAGTGGGCTACTACTAAAAAGCGATACAGCGATACAACGATACAGCGATACAGGAACCGGAACCTGGAACCGGAACCTGGAACCGAGCATAATTTATGCAAATTAGAGCATCTTGCACCACAGGAGATATACATGATAATAATTCACAGGGGGGGGGGACGCAATTCAAAGATAGCACAATATATTACAAGTGTCAACAATTCAAAGATAGCACAATATATTACAAGTGAAAACAAATAGGGATGTTAGGGTGTACAATGCAACTTCAATGGACAATGCCGATAATATGTTGAATGCCCCCCCCTGGCCATGTCGAAGTTTAGTTGCTTTAACAGCTTCTATTTCAGATTTTACTTTAATGTCGGAAACGGTACTTGATAGTGATATATTTAAACCCAGATAATACAAAAATGTGACAAAAAGTTTATCCAGTTAGTTGTGAGTAGCCTGTTACATAAAGTGGTGTACACATTATACGTATTCAGTGTTGAAGGCATAACAACAATATAGAGTCTTTTTATTATATTTTGTTATACTTATTGCCTTCAGTTGGAAATTATATATATATATAATCAGTTTTTGATGAATCATGTTCAGCAAGACTAAGAGATCATACGCAGAAGTTGCTAACGGAGTTGAAAGGTTATACTAAAACTAAAATGCGTCGGTATATAATTGTATAAATGAATATTTAGTTCTTGTTTTTCCCTTCATAATTCACCCTTTGCGATGTTAATAGACCAGGAAAGGGGAAAACCTGACTCGACTCAGAGTTATAATTAGGGTGAGAGACACGGTAAGTTAATTTTGACGCTGAATTTCAATCAGACATTTCCATTTTTCATTAGTAAATGTAATAAATTAAAATTGATTAATTTAATTAAATGACATTGAAGTTATGACATGCAACTTCATTTATGTTTGTGATTGATGTCCCTGTGACGCAGGCTATAGATGTTCAAGCACTGAGATATTTTTAGTATGCAGCATATATTCGCAATATTGCAGCGTATATAGCACATTCAATGTTGGATTGCATCATACACTACACTACACTCAAATTTAATACTTTAGAGCACAATTGCTGCTGAATTCAACGCAATCTGCTTTGTGTGCCGTGGTTTCTTTCTTTGTCTGCTGGCATTTCATAGTCAAGTGCGGCGGCTAAATAAACTATTAAGTGCGTCACATGCAGTTATATCAAAACAGACAAAAAGAGTCGCCGCGCAATTACGAAACATGTTTTACTTTGTAATATAGTGTTACAACGATGTTCATTCCTTTTGTTTAGAAAATCAAAATGCTTCACTTGTAATATATTGTACTATCTTTGAATTGCGTCCCCCCCCCCTGTAAATTATTATCATATATATCTGATGTGGTGCAAAATGCTCTAATTTGCATAAATTATGCACGGTTCCAGGTTCCGGTTCCAGGTTCCGGTTCCTTCCGGTTCCTGTATCGCTGTATCGTTGTATCGCTGTATCGCTTTTTAGTAGCCCACACTATCAAACGTGCTTGGAGGCTGACTTGTTGACAGATTCAAGTAGATTACGTTCAAGTAAGCACGATTCTACAGGGCCGCGTTTACACCACTCGGGACCCGTGGCATTTTCTTCGCGCGGGGCCCCAAATTTTTGCCTTCTCTTTAGACTATAACCTGGAAATTTACCTCGTTTTAAGCATAAATCGTAGCGACGTGGCGTTCGCTTCGCATATAGCAACTCTAAAGTCCGAGACAAAATTAGAGACAAGAGTAGTATATATTTAACTTGGTATTTGAAATTTTTTATTTATAATTACTATTATATCCTTGTGGCATACAGCTATTTCAATCAAGGTTGTCCCCGAGCAAAGCGGAGAAGTCGAATACGAGCGCGGAAGGCTTGCTGGGAAACCCTAACTGAAAATCCATTAATTTATCAGCAATTTCCAGCAAGCCTTTCGCGTTCGTATTCGACTTTACCGCTTTGCTCTGGGACAACTTTAATTGAAAAAGCTGTATATTACTTTAAAATGATTTGTAAATACTCTTTTTTCGAGATTTCATGAGCGCAAAGTCATTGATGAGTGAATTTATGTCAAGCACACGAAGAAGGAAGAATGTCTTGTTCAGCACTTAGTAATATCAGGTCGTTCAACCGTCTCTGACGCGTGGACATGATGGATCTGTACGACTTCTTTATGTAACGCAATATTGAAAAAGATCTTTCGCCAGAGCAATTAGATATCATAAGAGAAAGATAAATACGAAGTGCGACTTCTATATTTGGAAATACTGTTTCTAGTTTGTTTTCTAATATGAGCTTGTACATCCGAACCTCCGGTGATTGTACATCCGAACCTGCAGAGACATGAGACTGAAAAAAAAATCGTGTCCTCAAATACATCAAAGCTCCGCTGCTAACTAATTTAGCCAGTGATAGATCTAGTGGCATTTGGCAAGTACATTAAAGGGCCCCACGCCACCTAGGAGTAAGGGCTAAAAATATAAATAATAATTAATAATATAGCATCAAGAAAATCCGGACTCGAGAAAAACCCGGACCCGGACTCGAAAAAAATCCGGACTCGTGTTTAAGAAAACCCGGACTTGACTTTTGAAAACCCGGACTCGAAATAGAAAAAACCGGATTCAAAACAAGGACTCTGTGTACGATAATGCAAAGGTTTTTTGGAAAGGTTTAATAATAGTTAACATGATAAACGATGATCTCTTTATAACAATAATCCGGTATATATCTTTAAATAAATTTCTAGAGTGCTGTTGCACAATCTGGCGTAGTGCTGATAGAGAATCTGAGTTGCATCTGTAATATTAAATTTGCGGATTTGTTCTCTCGCGCGGGTGTCCCTATCTCTTCCCGCTTTCTGTCCTTTCTATATATAGATATAGATAGAATACTTTATTTGAAAAGCAGTAAGCTTGGTTTCGAAAGGTGTAGATCATTTTCTTTTGTAGTGACTCAGTGTTATGTGTTATTTGAGGATACTAATCAGTAATCGTACTATGGTTCCTCACAAATAATCCGCACTATATAGTAAACCTGAACAAATCATTTAGGCACTTGAACACCAAAATGCATTTATAATACTTCCGCGAGTAGCTAAATCTACCCTAAACCTAAATTAATAACTAAAATCTGTCTCAGCAGTCAAGAATGTCTTGTCTGGAAACCATCTCGATACACGATTGTTGCAACCATAGCAGACAACGTGATGGCGGCAAAGGGTAAAATATACCCCCAACACATGTATCAATGGACAGCAGTCAGCACACTGTCGAAAAATTTGTCAAAATGACACGAAAAATAACTCGACCGCGTGTTTTGTGGCTTAGGCCATCATTTCAATGGTATATAGCAAATCCAATGATAGCTTTCAAAGTCCCGAATATATATATATATATACAGTATATATATTGCCAAAAAACAAACTCAATAAAAATTATTTCCGTTTTAGCAAAGTAACTTCAACCGATCCGGAAAAGCACATCACATGCTGAAAGCAATGAAGGTGTCGCGGCAATTTGATATTATAAAGTGCTCTCAAATATTTGGGCAAGACGCTGCTGTAAACACGTTTATTTTCTCAATTTTGTTAAGATAAAGTTCACAAACACAAATTGAACACCCACAATTATTCCTAATCAAAAATAGTAGAAAACACATCACAATTTATGCATACGTCTACAAGTAGAGCTAGTACGAATTAAGGTAGCATGTTGACTCTCAAAATAACTTCATTGTCAGTATTGAGTCTCACACGTTGTTTGCTATGGTTGCAGCACTTGTGTAACGAGATGGTTTCCAGATAAGACATTCTTGACTGCTGAGACAGATTTTAGTTATTAATTTAGGTCTAGGGTAGATTTAGCTGTTTAATTAAGTGTCTAAATAATTTTTTTCTGGTATATATACTATATAGTGATTATTTTGTGAGGAATCATTGCTGCCGCAGCGAGCGAGCCTGAAGCGAGCGAGCAAGGCAGCAGATCCTAATTTTGTTTTGTGGGTCGATATCAAAATTTTCTATTTGGCGCATTGCATGACGGTACCAGTGAATTTTAACGGTGGTGCAGCGCGGTTAAGCATAAGGCAAACAGGCAATGTGATCATCTTTCATCTTTGATCTTCTTTTATGGAAAGCCATAGCTGGCTTAAAGTGATCAAACGGCATTTTGTTGGGTGCTTTTAGCATTATACGGCGGTGCTTTCGGCATGGCCATTATACGCGGTGGCTCGGTGGTTCCCGCATTATACGCTGTGGTTCCAGCATTATACGCGGTGCTTTCACCATTTATATACGCGGTGCTTTTGCAATTATACGCAGTGGTTCGAGCACTATATGCGGTGCTTTTAACATTATACGCGATGCTAGCTTTCATTCAACATTATTTTCATATTCTTTCCATGACATGTATATGATTTAACGATTGCTTAAATTTGGTATGTGGTGACGAATGCTTTTTGCCTATGGTCCGCAAAGACAATGACATGATTTTCTGTGTATATAAATGAATATAACGCAGCGAATGCGCCAAGCAGTATAAACGCGCGGCTGAAATACGATATTAAAATCTTGAATGTGCCGTATGATTTAATTATGTTTTAGGATTTACAAATGCTTTGTCATTTGGTGTTTATACTTGTACTGCATCACAAGGCAGTACGTAAGTGAAACAATTTCACATGTGAGATTGTCTTGTATATATTTTTGCTTTCTTTGATAAACATTATTATTAAACACGCAAATTTTAATTAGTGAGACGTAATGTCATGTCACCTGCATGTCATTGTCATTGCCCTTTAACCCGTAGTCTAATTGGCCGCTTTTGAAAATGTTGATCATGACGAACCGCACTTTTGTGTTTTAAAAACGAGTTAGGATAAAACGGGCATATTGTAAACAGTGGACTGGACTTTGGACTTTGGACTTTGGACTTTGGACTATGGACTTTGGACTTTGGACTTTGGACTTTCGATTTTGAAATTATATTATTTTTAAGATTTTCGTATAATTATATTAATTAAAATCTAAACAGAGAACGAAAATTTGTGCATGATATAATATTCAAGGTAAAAAATACTATCAGTTATATAGGTATACCAGTGCAATTTCATAGATATAGCCTGTGGGATAACAGGATCATCTCAGTAATATTTTTCAGTATTTAATAATATTGAAATTTTATTATAATATTTGTATTTATAGTATGTTTAGTACAGTTTATACTGCAGAACTTCTTCTTTATCGTATAGATAATAGATTTATAAAAACAATTGTGACATAAAAGTATCTTGGTAAATACAAAATATTGAGAAACTATCACGTATAAGTATAAACTACACGCGATTATTATTGCGCCTTTGGCTTTGAACAATTATTCGCCAAAGGCGAAGCCGTGATTATCGGGGAATTTGTCAAATTTTACCAATCAACTTGACAACTTGTAGGATTTGTTATATATTTATTCACTTGCGCAAAAATACTAATGACGGTATTGTTCATCTTTGCATAATAGTTTACACCGGTTTAGCGCCTGCCTAAATAGGCTGTGTTTACAATGTATTTTGTCTGTGTCAGTTTTAGCTTTTCATAAATGTTTCAGCCATAGTCGGCATAGTGAACACGAAAACTCTCATAGTCATCATACTTTATAAAATACGAATGTATGATACATTATTAATTGTAGTGCTGATTAGTAATTATGATAATCTATAGTATTACTTTATGTATATATTTATGTCTATATTATTGTCTATATATGGCTCTTTTGCGTACGTTACTGCGGCTGTGCATTAATCTTTATACTACGATTACGATTCCCGCCTGGTTCATCACTTGCAAGTGGTGGTAGTATTACAGTAAACGTGGCAAATAGTTGCTAGACTACCTGAAGCACATAGACATAGATTTTTGCCTTCTCACACACAACTGAGTACAGTGAGTAGGTCTTAAAAAGTGTGTAAATTTCCGTTCGAATATTCCTGTCCATCTACTAACACTTATTAATAATAACTGAAGCAGTTAGTGATAAGGATACCTAACTAGAATGTCTTTCAAAAATAAGTAACATTAACAAAACGTTACTGTGTAACGGAGTAAACAATTACACAATACAGTACTAGTATAAACTAATATGCAAAGATGAACAGTCAATAGATACATAATACAATACTCAATAGGCGCAATAATAATCACTTGTATATAGTTAATATTTTGTATTTGCCAGACACTTTTGTTACAATTGTTTCTGACACAATTAATCTATTATCTATATGATAAAGAAGAAGTTCTGCAGTATAAATTGTACTATGCATACTATAAATACAAATATTATATAAGATTCATATAAATATTAAATCCCAGAATATTGGATAATCCTGCTATCCTACAGGCTATATCCGTATGAAATTGCACTGCTAGTATACCTCTATAACTGATACTGAGTATTTTTTACCTTGTATATTATATCATGCATGTGCATGCAGTGTAGCACGCTTTTCAGCAGCAAATTTTTGTTCTCTGTTTAGATTTTAATATAATTATACGAAAATCTAAAAAATATAATTTCAAAATCGAAAGTCCAAAGTCCAAAGTCCATAGTCCAAAGTCCAAAGTCCAAAGTCCAAAGTCCAGTCCAAAGTCCAGTCCAGTGTTTACAATATGCCGGATTCAATTAGCTTCAACCTTGTTTTCATCGATTTAATCCTTCACAATAATCCTTGGGTAGCACTCAAATAAATCGAAAAGGTGACAAAAACAAAACAGTAAAAACAACATTGCGGCTCGATTTTGCTGAATGAAAACTCGTTCTGCGCCCTATCTTCAAATTTTGACCAAGAATTTATTTTGCGGTAAATTTTATAAATTTCAAATTTAAAAAAAATCTGTAGTGTGGAAATTTCGCAAAAAATTTTTCGCTTTTAAAAAAATCACACACTACAGAATTTTTTAAACTTTCACCACATTTGCAGAGCATCATTCCTTATTGATATATGAAATAAAAAAGATAGGTCACCGACATCGTTTTTGAGAAAGCGGCACATTTATGGGTTAAATTGGAAGGCTTTATGCTGTCGTCATGTTGCCATGGGAACAATGACATCGTCGAAATCTAGTTCGAAATATTCCTTAGGTGACCAATATTGCCAACAAGTCGAAAAGAATTCGCGTTTTGCACGAATAAGCCTGTTTTACGGAATTATTGCTTAAACAAGAATAACTGTAGGGAGCCACCTTAATTCACTTAAGTGATTGGAATGTTCGCAAATCCCATTGTTCTCCGTGCTGTACATGCATGTCCTGCAGTCATCCATATTGTTTTGAAAATATTAGCATTTATGCTAGATATAATTATATACTTGCTATGCAAAACGTTTTAGTGATAGAAACAGACAACTTTGGTGGTACAGTCGGCTAATTCTAGAAATGATTTTCATGATGTTTCTATGATAAATGATCTATTGTCTATTTGTCTATACACCGTAGTAGTGCCATATCATTTTACAGCAGGCAGAGACGAAACTAAATCCTGTCACTGTCGATGTATACATGTGGCAGTGTGGCACACATAAAGCACAACCTAATTCGGTTGACCAACTGGCCAACTTGGAACGGACTGATCAAGTGAGTGGCCATGGTAAGCTATCTTTTAATATCATTTTAATTATATGCAGTGCAGACGCTTATATACCAATTCACTGTCTATAGTTAGTAACTGGTATACTGAACACGAACATCAGTACAGAACTACAGATGACTAATTGGACACAAAACCAATAAAAATATCTACACATTGTTTTCATATTCTCATGAACGATAGGCTCTTTGCTAATTGCTTCTGTTTTAAGAAACTGACAATAATTTCTTTTGGATTCTCATTAGCCAAACGTCGTGATCAACATTTTCGAAGAGAAACATACTTCCTACAGGACCGACCTAGTCGGTCGGCGAAGTCGAAGGATTTCGACATAATTATTCATAGTTTTTGCATGTATGTTTAGTTTGACAAGGCCCACCACAAAAGGTCTTTCCTGTGTTATTTTCAGGTGCCTTTTCGATATTTATTGCGAAATAATCCTTACAAAATCGCTGTAAGTTCCACTGATTCGACTGACGCACGCTCCACGGCATTTGGGTTAAAATGGCGAATTTGATTGCATATACTTGAGTTATGACCCAGTTTGTTCTGATATTATACCTTGAATTGCGCACATGTTATGATATTCGAGTGCATTGCCATTGGTGGCTGCTAGCGTAGATTTTGAATTTTGAAATATAGCATTTTCTTTGTAGTTGATTCTCCTTGCCTATACTGTATATAGCTATATATGGAAATTTAAAACTCGTGCATGACTCCAAGCCGTTTAGCAATGACCTTTCCCAAAACGTGACTATATTGTGACAATGACGATGGAGCCGTTTCGTAAAACGTCTATAGGTACTCTCGGCCATGCTAGCATGCATGCATGTATGGCAGTTCGTTCACATGGTTTGTTATTCATAACTATAGTAATTTTTGTATGATGTTTTGTATTCAAACGGTGGTTTCCTAAACAAAGGTTCTCAAATAGTAAGTTATTCTCATGAGAAAATTGCATGCATAATTGAATCATTTTATTTCAAACTCCAAGTTTGTCGATAAAAGGTAGTTTAGTTTTATGAACATTTTAAAACGTTTTGAGATTGAGGGGTACGTGGTGGAATGTTATATTAAATTGAAGCCGCCTGTATTACGCATATAGCATCGTATTATTTTGGTAAATTGATAATTTTGCAATTAAAAGTGATAGTTTTCTTTTTTAGTCAAAAAAAGATTTAAAGGATCGTGTTACCATGAAAATTCAAATAATTCATGTTTGGAAAATACAGTTGCCATTTTGTACTAAACAATTAAAAAAATAAAATGATCGTGTTACCATGACTGCAACTTGACGTCAGTTTGGCCGAGTTAGCGGTCAGTTAGCTGTTAAAGAATCACAGTCAACCAAGATGCATTGCGTGCTATGTGAATGTTTACAAAACAAAATGGCGGAATACAAAACAATGAAAACATTTTAGCGCGCAATGCATCTTGGTTGACTGTGATTCTTTAATTGGCTAACCCAGAATACTTTATGTTGAAAAAATCTTGGGAAATAATAGAGATGTATGGTTACTAAAAAGGCGAGGGGTTGCTGCATGCATGTATTTCTAGTTAACGAATCCTATTTGTAGTGCAGTGAAGACTAATTTTCTTGGGTTTTTTTTAATTTAAAAGTTCTTGTCGCTAGACAAATTTGGCTAACGTTGTTAATATTTAACATCATACGTTGGCTTGCTGACCATTTCAGTTAGCCCAAGTAAAAAAAAATAGTAGTTTCTCGTCCGAATTTTCAGAAAAAAAAGGAGAGGGCGGGCGCTTTTTTTTTGTTAAACCTTTAACCTTCAAATATTGCTCTTAAAGTTTACCAAATAACCTATAAACACACGCAAATATTGAAGTTTACTCATAAAACGTAAATATATAATAAAATAGAGAAACAGCTACTAATGCAATATGGCGCCAAAATAACAATATGGCACGAACAGCGGCGCGAAGTACCGAACAGCAAGTGAGAGTTGAAGAAAAGTTCCAAACGGCAACCGAACTATGCCGAAAGGAGCAAAATGGCCGAAATATGTAAGTGGAAAGTCTGAAAGGCTAGAATATATAAAAAAAAATCCATGCGGCAGGGAAAAAGGATACGGGCGGGGACGAGAAACTACTATTTTTTTTACTTGGCCTTACTATTAGTCTAGTTTCACAGACGTATAGCCATAAAACGAAACTAACTATACTCTACAGGCATACAAGAGGCATTATAATTACTTTTGTTTAGTTTTACGCTTCCGCAAACTAGAACAATATAGTAACTAGGCACGTGAGTTACCTAAAGTTGGGAATTGGGTAAAACAAAAGCGGTGAATGTAAAAAGCGGAAAGACCGTGCGGAATGGCACGCGGAATGGCGTGCGGAATGACTGCGGAAAACGTTAGAGTTAGTTGGGTTAGATGTTAGGATTAAGATTTAAGATTGGGGCTGGCAAGGATTGGGATCAGAATTAGTACAGTTAAAAAAATAAAGGACTCAAAATATGCCTTCGCATACCAAGAATGTATTAGAGTATGAATGTATATACATTCATAATAGCAAGTTTAATAAATTTGTAAATGTGTAACGGTTGGTATTTCAGTGCCGTCAGTACATAATAGCTTAATAGAGATAATTTTATCGGAATGTTTAATAATTTTGTAAATAGTTGTAAAAATGCTTTGTATATAAATAATTTTATTCAGCTCTATGGCTGCTAGATGATTTCAATAAACTGATTATCTACCTATCTATTTGTATGGTGATAATGCAGTTTTATTGTGTATTTAGAGCCTTTAGTATATTCTAAGATTACCGCGTAGGATTTTTGCGCAAGCTAGTTCGGTTTGGTGAAAGATTATGATTATTAATTTTCTTATTGTATATAACGACACAACTCCATGATTCTTGTCCGAAGCCATCCCAGACATAGTGGATACGATCAATATATTTCTTTTGTTGTTCGTGCTTATTGTTAGAGGCGTGAGTGTTTAGAAGGTGTGGTGGAACTAAACACGGACGGCGGAACTTTATGATGCGAAAAGGTAATGAAAATATACACTATGCATTCCATACTGCGCCCTCCGTCTTTAATTCGCCATGCTGTGTTAAGAGCCTTTTTACATGCATGCATATATATATATATATATATATATATATATATATATATATATATATATATATATATATATATATATATATATATATATATATATATATATATATATATAT
>CACRXK020012440.1:0-15119 GCA_902702795.2 Paramuricea clavata
TCAAGGACCCAAATTGTGGAATTCTCTCCCAGAGTCCGTCAAAAGTGCACAGACTATCAATTGCTTCAGGAATAGAATTTTGAAATACTTGCTAGATGTCTAATTACGTTTTTCTTGACCTCTCCTAACTAATCATTTTTCTGATCTATATTTTCTGTTACTACTGCTCCAAGGAGACATCCTATTTACAAGCCCTATGGTTTCCGGATGCCTCCTTGCCACCGATATCTATTTTATGGTGTATACATATTGACTATTTAAAATTAACTATATTATTATCATAAAATAACTTGTACATAACTGATATCTGTGGCAAATTAAAATTATCTCTTATCTCTTATCTCTTGTTGGAGAACAAATGCATGTTATAACTTCTTGTTATGTAACTCTTTGATTCAACCTTAGATTTACTGTTATTAAATATATAAAGGAACAAATACAGTCTTTTGAATGAAGTTAAAAGGTTAATGAGCAAGATCATTTTACCAAGTTGAATATAAATTTTATGTTTTAACAGAACCTACCCAGTCTCAAAGACAGCTGCATCAGGATTGAGGTGACCTTTCTGGTCCTCAGATGATGGTGGTGACTAAATAAGTATAACAAAACTTGTAACGTTGTACCACATTGCAATGCACACAGAATAATATAAAATGTTCTGTAAAGTACATAACAATCATTCAATCTGACAGGTAAAACACTTCTCAACTTTCGAGTGATGGCCCTTATTAGGGTTTTTGGACCTTGCTAATTAGAGAGGAAAATTTTAATGGATGTTTGAAGGAGACTTCATAATATGTGGAAACACTACAGAGCATTCCCTCACAAATGTGTACTTCTTTCAGGATTTGAATTAACAGATAGCGAATCGCGATTCGCTATCCGTTTTGTGGATTTCACTACTCATTTTGCTATATAGTAATATAAAAAAAAAATACTATTCAACCTGAGAAGATTTCATATGTGAAAAAGTAAAATGGATAACATTGCCATTGGAAATGTTTGTTTTCAAATAATTCTTTGAAATGATATTTCTGCGCTGATATTTCTGAATAGGCAGTAGAATTCTGTTGCATTTCCTAATGGATAATTTTAGCATATCAAAAATTTTTGGTATACGAAAAAAAAAATTCTGCTATTATCAGAAATTCCGTGGAATTTGTATGGCTGAAAAATGTACACCAATATTGCATTCAATGTCGATATTTTCAATTGGTACACAAAACAGGCCTACTTCATACTAAGTGACTGTCATATACCTTACAGAACGTGTTATATAATGTGTTAAATACTATGACACTTTCAATAACTACTCATGTAACACCTCCACACTAAATTTAACAGTCCCACAAACAAGTCTCTCTGTCAAGGCTAGCCCAGAAACATATACAGTAAATTGCTGGTTATTGCCTGTAGATTCAAGTAATTTTGCCCTAGACTTTTAGAAAACAGTGTTTTGTCCACTAATAATATGTTGCAATGTACAAAATCTATAACTGATTGTGAATTTTTTTTAAGAATAACATAGCTATTATAATTGATCAATATGCATCGTCACATCATTGAAATGGGTATAATTTCAGCTGATTTAAAATGAACCAGGGTTCGAAATAACGGCCGATCAACGATCAATGATCGGCAGGAAATTGCTTTTGATCGGCAGAGAAGCAAGATTATCGATCATCTTGATCGGCAAGAACCATCGTCTCAAAAACATGGTTAATATTGTTAACAGACACCATGCAATACTATGGTATTATCACAGAACATATAAACACAACATATCCTATACCGATTGGCCAGATTTTCATTTGATCAGCAGAAAATCATGACTGCTTATCAGCATGATCGGGAACGTTGGAAACGTTATTTCGAGCCCTGATAAACAAATTGATAAATAGGTGGAAAAATTTGGGCAATATTATGCAAGTCTACATAGTTTCCTAGAAAATGATATTGTGAAAACATGTCTTCTGGGTAAAGTGTTTAAAAAAAACAAAAAACATACAATACACAGACATTTAAACGTGACTATGTCTGGTCATGCATAATTTGATGATTCACAGTCCTGATTTACAGACTAAATGGACATTTGGTCTTGCTAAAATTAATGGTGTATGTGTCTACTTAGCCTAATGCCAGACAATTTTACTTGTGATTAACAGATTAGACACAAGCAACATTATTATGGCTCAGGTGTCCACCAAAATAGGTGGGGGGGGGGGGAGTAACCGGTCCTGGGAAGGGCAGGGGGGGACTCTTTTACATCATCATGAGAGTAATATAAATCTTTTCTGAAGCAACCTCTTTCTAAAATTTAACAAATCAATCCCACATTCAGATTTAATATAAACCCCCAATTAAAAATAATGAGGCAAGCTTTCAGGGAAAAGATTTTGCAATTTTGTATCGTATCAGCTCATCGCTTAAGAAATACTGAACATCCCTCGAAACTTGCATCCAGAAATGTAGAGGTTTTAATCAATTTCACTTTATAACAATGAAAATTGTGGCTATTCGATTATAACTTTGGCAGTGTCTTACTGTAATAATGATAGCCTGCCATCTGATATACTAAGTAATATAACAGAAGGGCCAACATACAATACAAAGGAACAAATAATATTCACTAGTTTAAACCACAAATTGATGCTATTTCACGCCTGAGTGACATCTTTTAAAGTAAGTAAGTCGAATTTCTCGAAGTGCTGACTCATTTTGGCCGAGCTTTTCGGCGTAGGACACTTTTGGTCATACGATCAGAGGATCAATCAATTTGTGGCCTCGAAATTTTAAATTAAACATTGTCTATTTTCGCAGACATTTAGCGCATCAAAAACGATGACACGGCAGCTGGAATACTGAATAAAAGATAAACTTAGAGCTCGTATTTCCAATTTTTCCTGACAGGGAACGGTAATGTAAACGAAATGGGAAAAATTCGATGGCTGATAACTTCGAGGGGTCAATAAACATGGCCGCCATACGTTTTAACACGTACGGACTGACTTCCCACGCACAGTGTTATTTTTAAAAGTTCTTCTAACCACCGTACTCTTCGTAAAAGAACGTAGCCTTCGTTCGTTTTCGCTTTGCCACTATCCGAAAGACGTTAAAACGAACTCAGACATAACTACAGGAAACAGTTTGGAAACAACCCCACCTTTTTTGAAATTGTGATATCCACTTCAGTAGCAGAGCTTGTCGTGGCCGAACTCATGCGGCTCCGTACAATATCTGAGTAACGTCTATCCCACCAGTACTTCTTATAGAAGGGAAGTTTGTGTAACCGAGCAAGGATTTACTTAATACACACGAGTTATGATGATACCAGACACCGACAATATGTCCAAGACAAAACGCAGACAAGTTGATATATCCACAAATCCAGTTGGTGTTTCACAAACGAAACGAGGACGATGTGCCTCCCGTTTTGGGCTTCAAGTTTGCTTCACAAGGCGGCTGGCAGTCTCTGCTAGTGTTCTTCAACAAGGCTGAAGTATTTCGAGAGTTTTCCTGAGGAAAACGGACCAAATGCAGCTGCTGTTTCACTTCCTACACCGCCAACACACGTGGCAACAGGACGGTTTAAACACGGCTACCGATACGAAACTTCGACTTATATCTCACCAGTTCCTGTCTAAAACACCTCCCCTGATACGACACCAATAGATACGAAGATGAACACAATAAATTCCAAGCGAAACTCGAGAGAAAAACGATCAAGTTTCGACGAAGTAAATTGTGCAAGAAATGCAACAAAGCCAAGCGATTGACTGTACAGCCTCTTATCTCGCCTGCAGCTTGCCCACCACCTGATCATACAGGTTACCCAAGTCACAAATCCGAGAACCTTGCTGAGGAGGAAATGAGTCTATTGCATCACAACCGATATAGGCCTTATTACCACTGGTATTAACCGGTATTCGTGTTGGCACAATTTTTTTCTTTCAATTCATTCTTGTAACTTCATCGTTTAGTCTTACCATATCCTTTAGCCTCTCACAACTTTTACAATAATAGTTTATTGCATTCCTTTATCTCATTAGTATTCCGTCCTCTTCAAACATGTCATAATTGTCTTACTGTGTTAAATATAATTCGCATGTTGAGAACTAACAGGTTGAAGATTGAAAATCTTTGTAAGTACATTGAAAACCCGCACAGACACAGAAGCCGTCATAGGACAGCAATTCCTATCATCTCTGATTAGAAGAGTATATGAGATATATTTAAGTCTATTACTTGTATTCGACAGTTCAATCGAATTTTATAAATTTTAGACGGGCAATTATTTTTAATACTATATAATGGAAAGGATGGTGTATAAAGCAATTGTGAGTTTAATTAAGGGAAAATACGTCAATGTCCGGCGGTTATATTAACACTACATGAGATTGGATGAAAATTTGATGATGTCAAAAATTAAGTCTGATAGATCAGACATTTTAAATATTCTTTAGTCAAATAAGTGGTGGGCGTGTGCACTTCGTGTTATCAGAGTATCAGGCTATCAGCGATGATGCCAAAATGCTAAATGAAAACGAAACTTAGGATATTTTTAGGCGATGTGGGCCCAAAATTTCTAAATTAAAATACTAATAAACATGGTCCTTTACCCCCATGGAGTCACTAAGTGTTTTCATAATGAAGTCAATTTAAATATCAGCTAAAATTAAAGCCAAAATTCAAGATTTGTAAGAGGCCAGTTTCAAATTGCTATCTTGTTGTTTGTCAGCTATTAAGATATTCAGTTGTCAGTCAACAAAAATGGGCAAAATGAAATGTCAATATATTAAGTTATATAATATAATATAAGGAAACTTTGGATAGGCATGCAATTACCTGAAAAATACAAGGAGCCTTATTCCCGACGAACGGCCCCTTCCGGCTCGATACGTCGAAGTTCTCCTTGTATTTTTCAGGTAGTCGCATCCGTTTCAACATTGCCACGGACCGTCTAATTAAGTTGATAATGAAACCCGATGAGTTTCGGCTAAAGGGGAAATGTGTTAGGTTCCAGCACTTGACGCAGTTATTTTTAACAACATTGAGAGGGAAGTGGGAACTACACGTCAGAATTTTTGATAAGTTCTATTTTTATTATTTAGACTATTCTGGAGTTCCGAGACGGACGGGAGACATTAACGATTCAGTTGGTTAGCTATTCTTCCTCGCATTATTAAAGTCGACGCTCCACCGACAGTCAAAGACTCCTAGGCCTAGTCCACTGATATGGCCTTAGTCCAGTCTCGTATCGAGCTTAAGCTACTATATAGAGACCAGTGGCTAAGCTGAGCCGAGCGCGCAGCAGTGACCGGCCAATCTCGTTCCCCGAGCCTGCGATCCTCGGGAAGGAACGCGAGGCTCTGGGATAATCCGTTTCAGGGAGGAATCTGATTGGCCGTTGAAATGGAATGCGCAGTTCAATCTTAGCCAGAATTCCTGGCTTCCGGCAACAGATTATCCCAGAGCCTCGCGTTCCTTCCCGAGGATCGCAGGCTCGGGGAACGAGATTGTGACCGGCCATATCCTGCCTCGTACCCAGGCGCTTTAAATAATTACAATACATAAAGTATTCAGGTAGGCTGAATACTTGCTAAGTGCACTTTTCCCATCAGCCCCTTCGGCATCTCTCCCCACTACAATACTTCATGTATCTGTTTTGTGTCAAGATTTTGTGTGTTATAAATATTACATGTAAATCGACTATGAAATCGACTATGTAAACTCGTCATATGCGCATCACTGTTTTTTTGCAGCTGCGCGTTCGCCCTGATCTCTATATAGTAGCTTAGCGCGATTATATTTTTCTCTCTAAAGCGCCTGGGTACGAGGCTGGGCCTAGTCCCACGCCTTCTCGCGTGACTGAATACGGTTTGAGGAATCCCTCAACCTGCAAACCTTGTCAAAATATCGCCCTAAAATAGTAAGGCGGAAGCGAACAGGCCGAGGGCCTAGGACTCAAGCCGTGATCGCCCTGAAAGTCCGCCTTTTGAATATTTTCAGGAGGCGAACGCTTCTCGTAAGCGCACTGTTAGGAAACATGTAGACTTGCTCCAAGTCTCTCTTTCATTGTCACATCGATCGATACTATATGACAATGAAAGAGAGATTGGAGCAAGTCTAGGAAACATGGCGAAGGCATTGTAACGTTACGCCAAAATCATATATAGCCGTAACGTAGTTTTAGTAAAGTATTTCAACACACAAAAATAACTATCCTTCAAAAAGTAACTAAGACCGTTTATTACAGTAATTTGAAAATTTACTTCGGAAAGTAATTTGAACCAATCAAATAGCGATTTATAATCGGCATTTTAGCCAATGACAGACAACCGAAAAACGCGCGTAACGCAATATATTCTCACTCATAATGTAGGAATATCGTTAAATTTTTGCGTGCATCGCATGGGCAAAGTACACAGACTCGAAAAGCGATTACAAGCTCTTTCATAATGCATTCTGGCTATTCATAGATTACTTCGCTTGAATAAAGATTTCCGCTTTATAATACATGCAAAATTCATTCGGTAACCAAACTCATTTAAATAATAATACCGTTTCATACTGTGTTATTATTGTTGAAACCACTTGACATAAAATGACTAAAATGTAAGGACAAAGTGAGAGCTTTCTTGATGCACTTCAAATCGAAATTATTAATCGGATTGTCCGCGAAGAAACTGAGACTTCGATAAAAACCTTTTCGCCTTATACGTCAGTGTCAAGAAGTTCCTTATATTTAACGGAGTTACCGATCAATTATTATGCGCATCAAAACAAATATAGAGATATCTTCTGGTAATATTCGAACAATTCAAGTAGCTGTCTTGTGTTTAATATAACGGATTGATATAAACGCTCTGCTGACTGAATTCCTGTTGACCGTATCAAACGGATTTGACCACACACACAATGTTCAAAGCGTGGTCTACATTCTGGGCAAACAGAACGAGGTATGTGTACTCAGTTATAAGTCATAAAGGAAGTTATTTGCTAAACAGGCATGCAAAGAACTCTCTGTTCACGAGGACTCTTGTGCCCTTTGCTATTTCCGAAACAAAACTGAATGATTGGGTAATTCATAGTGAATTCGCAGATGACAAGATGTGTTTTCTTTGCCATACTAGACGTGAAAGGCGATTAGCCATTGGCATATAGCGGGGTTACACGGGAAGTCGTTGTATTAATATTAAAGCATAATTAAAGCATGCATTGTTTATTATACTCGCTGCCGACGTGATATGCGTTGTATACATATTATAAACGTCAATACGTATTTATATATATTGAAGCAATATATAAAGTTATATGCGTGATTTAGTCATGACTATTTAGTTTATTTCCTATGCAAGAAACAAGGGCAAGGAGGACAAGGTTTAAATGTCCCCGCCAGCGCTTGGCTCGTAACTTTTAACAGTCTTTTTTAATGATTTTAATTTTTGTAAAAAAATTTTTGTCATTGTCATTGACAACTGTGCGGAGTATTTAGTGAGAAATATAACATCTTTAGTATACTTCAAAAATCATTGAAAGCTCTATGGAGTATAGTAAAGGTCAGTGTATTGTAAAATACATTTCTTGATTTTCAGTCACACACTAGTGCATGGACCATCGTGTCAATTTATGCTACCGATTTGGGGTACAAAGAATAGGAGATTATATTGGTATAATACATGATAGCGGTTTAATTTCTATGTGTTTAATTAAAACCTTTTCCAAGAAGTACTTAGCAGTAATCAACTTATTCAAATCAAGTCAAGTATTTTGAGATTTTCACTAGTGTGTAATGTGCGTCATAATCGGCGCGTGATAGGCATTACTAGACTTCTATTAATATAGCTAAGCTGAACTACTTGATGTGCTAACTGGACAAATCTGACTCTAGAATGAGTAGAATCTGATATAATAATCTAGAGTAACATGCTACAAAGTCTCGAGATTGGTTTGACGAGAATTGGCAGTCACGAGCAATCACCACATCTCTCAAATCTAGCCTAGTCCCAGGCCTTCTCGCGTGGCTGGTTGGGCTCTGGAGAAGGCCTAGCAAAATTCGTTAATTAATTATGAACTTACCCAAACTTTCAGCACATATACGTTCTTCCATTTACCAAAATATCTTCATTCTTCATCCAAAGCCATGTACTAATTATCGGCAAAAACATCGATTTAAATATGTCAACTGGAAGGCCAAAAATGCTTCCCAAGAAGGACAGTCTGGGAATTTTGCTTAGCCTTCTCGCTTCCGCCTCTCGCCAGACTTCCCAAGCAAGCAAGCGTAACAAACTGAGCTTGCGCGCGCCATGATAAATTGAATGACGTCACAACTATTACTGACGTCATGTAACATGAAGTGAAGTGGACACAACAGAAAAACATTTGTAACAAATGAGAAGTTTTCAATCACATGATAAGTCCAACGTTGCCTTCAAGTTTATCTTTACTGGTCTAGCAGCTCTAACACTTCTGTTTGTCATCTGTGTCGTATTTTCTGTCTGGTATTTTGTAAGGTACGAAATGACCACAGATAAGAATTTAAGAAAAGCGCATCCATTCTAACACACGTGTTTATCTAAATTCCACATTATTTATGTAGCAGTCTACTACAGGGGCCGGTTATCAACCATGGTTGTTCAAAACTCGGTAACCGCGAATCCTGGGTTAAAATTAACCCATTGTTCCGGTTTGTGAATCTTTGTTTTAAATCTTTGGAAAATAAAACTATAAATGATCTAGACAAGATTTTTGGTGAACATTCGAGCCGAAGGCCGGATAGCGCTATTCGCCGGATGGCAATTTTTTAAAGTTTTCTAAAATTATCTGCTGATTCGTATTGCCAAGGTTAATCTTTAGTATTTAAAAATTACAGTTCCTTTGTCGTAATTGTGAGGTCATATCCGTAACTTTATTGCTTTTCAAGTTTTTTTTTGGTAACGGTTGAAAAAATCCCGGTGGATAGCGCTATTTCCTGCCTTCGTACGCACAGCCCTTGCCTTGGCCTTGGCCTTGGACTGCAATTCGTTGAAATGAATTTCTAATTTTTTTATAGAAAACGAAGAGAGGAAAAACTACGACATTCCCAACACATCGAAAACACGTTTTCGGAGCGTCTAGCAAGCAGAAGCGTAGCGGGAAAAAGCAGTTCCAAGATCGATGTTGGTTTCACTTCACAACAAACTTTGAATCAGGATCCCGAGGACGGCGAACGGCGACCGACGTTGTCAAGATTTTTAAGATTGTGGAAAGGTTTGAGAAATTCGACACGAAAAGCTGCCAGTGACGAGCCAACGAGAAGCGTTGTGTTTACCATACCAACGGAAGATGTTTTTCCAAAAGGTTAGTCAGGGGGGGGGTATAAGAGAAGGCATGAAATAGCGAGGGGCGGGGAGGGGGTTAACTATATATAGTAAGACCCTTTCACATTCTTGGTCCATTGTCATTGTTGGTCAAACCTGATCTAACATAATCCAACATCAATCAACATTCAGATGAAACATGATATTCAAACATTTTATAATCTCGTCAAAACCTAAAACACGATGCATATTTGGACCATATTTCACCTACTTTATTTCACGAATTTGTATTTGGCAACTACACACGCACAAATCTCACATCCTGTAGCAAGTCTGCCAACAAGTTGTGTTCGCACTGCTTGTCCCAAGTTGTCAACAAGTATGGAACAACTTGTTACAGGTTTGCAAACAAGTTGTTACAAGTCTGCAAACAAGTTGTCACATATCTGTTCACAAGCTGTCGACAAGTTGTGTTCGCACTGCTTGTTCCCAGTTGTTGTAACAAGTTTGTAACAAGCTGTTAACAACTTGTAACAAGCTTGATGGCATGGCAGATTTGTTACAAGGTTGTTCTAACAAGTCTGATACAGTCATGACATAACAAGAATGTTGCAATGTTGAAAACACAAGGTTGCAACAATATTGTTATATCATGCATGACTGTATCGGACGTCTTGGAACAACCTTCCAACAAGTCTGATAATATCAATAAGGTTGTTACAAAACTGTTAACAAGTCGTTTCATATTTGTTGACAATTTGGGACAAGCAGTGCGAACCGCACTTGTCGACGGCTTGTTGGCAGACTCGCTACAAGATGTGAGATTTTTACGCATGAACTTGTCGACAGATTTGTAACAACATGTTTGCAGACCTGTAACAACTTGTGCGTTTTTACATGTGCAGTCTTAGTAATCATTCTCTTATCTGGTGCAAATATATGAAGTCCGACTTTGCTTTCTTCGCTAGCTCACACAAGGCAACAGACATACCGTCAAGATGCTGTTACTCAGACGGATGGTTTTAAGACTCATTTGTGCGAGGTCCATCGAATTACTAATGATATAACTGAAGACTGCAGTCATCACGACTTGCATCACCTAGATGACGAGCTCGATACCATTTGTGAAAATGAAGTGGAAACATGTCAAGTGGAAGCTACAACTGAAATTTCAAATAACGAAAGTGAAAGTACAGAAACCAGCCCGGCGCTTGTGGGAGGGCAAACAAATGCACCGGACAGGAAAACTAGCGACGAAAAATACCTACAAGGCAAAGAGGAGGGGAAATCGTTTTCAAAGGAAAGCGATGTTGATTCGGGGTGCGGCTCCTCATGCCATGAAATGTACGCCACAGAACCTCAGATAACGCATGCGCAGTTAAACGTTTCATCACTTGTTTATTGTCATGCGCAGAAGACGGAAGCAAATGAAAAAGACAAGTTTTTGGATAAGGTTTCAGGCACGCCGCATGAAAGTAAAGAACTTGAAAAATCAGGGTCCTCTTTAACAGGCAAAATCCCTTGTGAAACGAAGGCACAACGTGTTCCGAAAGAGCAATGGTCTGAGTTTCAGAAATCAGAGGCGGCAGGTGATTCTTTTGAAGAATTAATTAAACTGGCCAAAGATGGCATGAGCACTCTGGCACGCAAACGTGTCGATGACGGGAGCAAAAGGAACAAGATTTCAGATTGCTTTCAAGCTACTAGACTAGTTGATAATATATGCAAAACTCGAGACGCTTCGACGAATACTGATGAAGCGCTTAGCAACGAGAAGAGCTTAGATTTAAGGACTGAATCTCAACTATGTCTTGACGCACGCAAAGTTGACTCTGGGGTCAAAAGTGCATCGTCTGCGTCTTTGTGCTTAGACGGTAGAAACAACATTGGTGAAATATTGCAGTCTGAGGAAAACCAGTCTGATCCATCTACTGGTAAAACTTTGCTTTCTGCAACCACAGAAAATCATATGCAACAATCTATTGATAAAATCTCGCACTGCGCAACTATTGGAAACCAATCTGACATGCCCACGGGCAAAATAGCACACAATACAACAACAGACAAGCGACCTGACAAATCTACTAGTTCAGCAGCGACATGTCTAGTCGAAATACCTATAATAGCTGTGGATAACTCATTAGAAACAGCAAGCGAAAATCCCGAGCCTTGCTCCACAGAGGATTCATTATGCCATGACATACAACTGGTAAATAAGGACCAATGTAAACAAGAAAGCTCACAGGAGGAAACGAACAAGAGTTGTTGTAATAATGGAGAAACAACACATTCCAGCCAAAAGGCTGTAACATTCGACAAACCACATCACATGCCTCTGCGAATTCAGGAAAGCTTGTTGAACAACGGTCAGATACCAGAGAAAAGTAGCAGACCAAAAAGTTTGGTGCTACCGTCAGCAAGCGAAAACAACAAAACTGGCAAAGCCGTGCACGGTTTGAAGGTACCGAGCCTCGAGACATTGAATCTACCATCTCAAACTGCAGATCATACTGGGAGAATTCGATCGTTCTCCGCGACAATTCGTAGAAAACTATCATTCCGCGAACGAAGCAGCCCAGACGATACGGATATCGAAAAACAAGGCGAGGTCGAGCCCAAGAGCAGGAAACTCAAAGGCTTTCGCAGTTTTCGAGTTAATAGGAAGAAAAAGACAAAAGCGTTAAAATCTGAGGAAATAAGTCATTCTACTGGGCATCTTTCAGATTCTACGAACTATTCGTCGACCATTGATAAAATTTTCCATGAAAATACCGGAAGTGCTCTATTCTCTGACGTGCCTTTTACTATTCCTGAAATTCCAGAACAATAACAGGGTTAGTCGTATAAAACATTAAAAACATATTCTCTAAAACATCGAACAGTGAAAACATGTTATTCTCAAAACATTAAGTACATATATCTTCAAAACATACATTACTGTGAAAAAACAACACTTTTGAATGCATTTTCAATTTGCCACATAGCCTCATTTTATGTGTACATTTATTTTTTCCTAACTTTTTTTGTACATAAATGAAGAAGCTTTAAAGGACGAAATGTTACTTTTATAAACACGTGTAAGTCATTTGTTAAGTACGATATTTTCCCCCCAGAATTATACGCTGTATTTTTGTAAAAAAGTGTATTCTTGGAGTTTGCGTGTGTGTGAAAAAATATCAAAGTATATTAATTATGGGTATAAAAATAGTGGATCTAACGGACATTACCCAAGGACAAATTGATTAAATTTTATTTATTTATATGATAAAAATTGGACGGTTCATTAGCAAACGTTTGTCTTGTTTTGCTGAGCAGAGCAAACTGAATACGTAATTAGCCCATTGTAAAAATCTCACAGTTTGTCAACAAGATGTGTTCGCAACAGGTTTGTAGCAAGCTTGTCAACAAGTTGCAACAATGCTGTTATTTTATCAAGTTGCTACAAGGTTGTCACTCACAACTTGTAACAAGTCTGTTGAGGTCAACAACCTTGTCGGCTGTAGCAAGTTGTCAACAAGCCGTTGACAACTTGTCAACAAGCTAGGAACAAGCAGTGCGAACACATCCTGTTGACAAGTTGTTGGAGCAGCATTGCTACAAGTCTGCTGCAGGTTTGTTACAACTTGTTTTTACATGTGTAGTTTGTAATGTGACGCTTTGTGGCCCACCCACGATATACTCAAATTTCACACAAAATAACGCATTCTATTTCTTTATTATTGTTTGCGGTTATATAAAATCTATATTATGCTCTACAAACTAGGATTAAGAATTTAAACGATTTACTAACTGAAAACATTAACTCAGGACTACAACTTTATACGTTTTACATATACACGCTGTACGTATTAGACAAGTATTATTATTGTGGGTTAGTACATATTATTTGGTGTTAGTATATTGTATATAACGTATGTGTACCACACATGGTATAGTGTGGTACATTGGTCATTAGCTATGATGAAATCGTTATCATACATTGGTTAGGCAGTGATACATATACAACTGCTATATATATATTCAAGTAGAATTTCGAAAATCAGAAAATATTTTCTTTGCCACCGTGAGCAAACAGGAAACAAAACCGTAGGAGCAAGGGAGGGGGGGTTGTTCAGTAGCATAACTCTACAGGGTGTTAGGAGTATATAATTTTCCGATAAAGGAAGGACCCAATAACCCCCTCCCCCCCCAAAAAAACCCACCCGTATAGCTACACCCCTGTCAGCCACACCTTTCTACATCAAGTGCTATATACGAAACCTGAACTAGCATTGTTTTTGGTGAGTTAAATAAAACGTCAAATATACCGTCATGTCAACGATCATCTGAGGATAAAAACACAACGAAATTGACCACCAAAAATCTTGGCTAAAATCATTTACTTCTCGTCTTTGACGAGTCTCGTCGTACTCCCGCGAAGAGAGTCATGGCTACCGTAGGATTCTCCACTCGATACGGTATCCGGGCTTTGTTTCTGTGGCAGAAATAGATCCATCTCGGAGTTCTCGTTCGAGCCGTAGTAAGAATCGTACATAGGGTTGGAGAAATCCACTTTACTGTCGCCATCTTCAAAGATGAGTTGACGATTCACTTCGGCATAGTCGTCTCTTGAAGGACCTTCTAGGAACAGCGAGTTGTACACGGGATTCGCAAAGTTTACCTGGAAATGAAATGCATGATTTCAGTGTCGAAACGAACTCTTTGGGAATTATTTTTTCGGTAGAATAGTTATGAAGTAAAGAATTGGGAAAGTTGTTAATTTTGAAACTTTCCGTGAAGGTTTATTACGTCCAGGCTTCGATTCCTGCGATATGCATTTGTTTGATTAACATGACCGGATGTTGAGGGGAGGTGTGTACCTCCCCTGAGATCGTTTTGCACCTCCCCTGAGAATTTTTGCACCTCCCCTGAAAAGCCATGCACTTCCCCTTGGGAAAGTTTCAATGATAGATCAAAGTGAAAATGTGAGATTTTTTGGTTGCTTAGGGTCTACACTTCGAAAGAAAGTTTTTCTGTAAAATTGAAACAGTGATAGCCAATTCATCTCTGTGTCAAGTACCCTTTTAATGCAATATTTTGAAAGAAACTTGGTAGTAATTGTAATGAGTTGTTGTATAGTCATAATTCATTAGTACACGCGTCGTTGACTTTCGCCCAGTTCTAAGCCCTGACATTCCATGGGGGTCGTGAGCTAAATTGCTGCACCTCCCCTAAGATTCTTGCCACCTGCCCCACTATTTCCACCAAAATCCGGCCTTGCTGATTATCATTTCACCTCATTCGCATATGAGAAAAAGTACTTCCAGTCTGGCTCTATCATACACCACAGCTTTGCTCTGCGGGTACTCCGGTTTCCCCTTGTTGTAGAAACGCAGTTTAGTTTTTCACTTTTTCTTCTATGTTGTAACACTGGAGCAATAAGTGAGTTCATTAGTTCAATGTTATACCTCATTATCATTAATGACAAACTGTCGACTTCCAGCATCAGCATAGTCTTCCTCCTCGTCATCTCCAAACATCCCAGTGTACGTGAACGACGCTTTACGTGAACCGTAGAACGCAGAGAACTTCATCGAGGGTCTAAACAAACATGAGGTAATTGTAATAGGCACGAGAGAATTGCTACAACTTGCAATGACACCGAAGCTGCAGGACAGAACTCAGAAGGAAGATTGCCACCCTCCACTTTTTCCCTATAAATAAGTCCCCCAACTGTTTCTCTGGAGGGTTTCTGTACAATATTAAGGTTCAGTTAACTGCTGAATAACTCTGGATCTAAGGGATGGACCTTTAGATATCCTGGGGGGGGGGGGGGGGGGG
>CACRXK020012441.1:0-15119 GCA_902702795.2 Paramuricea clavata
CCACCTTTAAGCGAAATATTAATCCAAGTTCCAAACGAGCCCTGGGAAGATATCTAAACTCGATTGATTGGCCTCAAATTATTCCATCTACTAATGATTGTGATCAGTTATCGAACATGTTTCAAAACATAGTCCTTACTGGGGTTAATATATTAATGCCGATGACACGATCAAAGAAATGTCCTGTCGATGCCCCCTGGATAACGAACCATTTCAAATCGCTGATCATTGAAAGGCAGAAAGCTTTTTCTACCTATGGCCCTGACTCGAGCAGTTTTAAATCTCTTCGAAACCAAGTAAATCGCGAAAGGAAAATCTGTAAATCTATTATAAACTCCGTGTACATCAAATGAAACAAACAGATTCCAAGGAATGGTGGAAAGAAGTAAAGCGTTTAAGTGGAATGTCATCTACTAGATCTAGTGATATTAGAAATATAATAGATATTGAAAACCTCGAACAATTATCTGAGCAAGAATTAGCTAACAAGATCAATGAAGCTTTCTTGGATCCCTTATCTGTATATAAACTGCCCAGCCCCCTTCTTCCTTTCGAGCTAGAAGTTAACAACCCTGAGTTTTTAGTAGTCACCGAAGAAACAGTGTATTCATATTTATCAAAGCTGAACCCTTCAAAAACTTGTGGTCCTGATGAAATATCAAATTGGCTTCTTCGTGATTATGCAGCTACATTAGCGTTCCCAATTAGTACCATCTTAAATGCTTCCTTCAAGCAACAACGACTTCCATCGATGTGGAAACTAGCCAATGTTTTACCTATACCTAAATCTAAGACAGTTCAAATCTTAGAAAAAGATCTCAGACCTATCACACTGACCCCGAGCATATCCAAAGTAGCTGAAGAATGCGTGGTAAATAGATATATCAAACCTACGGTTCTGAAATCCATAGACTCAAATCAATTCGGTTCTATTCCTAATTCTTCGACCACATTTGCTTTAATAGACATGTTACATCACTGGACCTCAATGCTGGACGGAACAGGAGCAACTATCCGAGTGTTTCTATTTGACTATAAAAAGGCATTCGATTTCATCGATCATAGTATCCTAAGGATCAAGTTAGGTGCTTTAGATTTACCAACTAGTATCATCAACTGGATTATCGACTTTTTATCGGATAGATTTCAAAGGGTTAAGGTGTCAAATAGTTGCCTTTCTGAATGGGGCCAAGTACCGGCTGGTGTTCCTCAAGGAACCAAATTAGGCCCTTGGCTCTTCTTAATAATGATTAATGATTTGAAGAAACATAGTGAGAACTTATGTAAATACGTTGACGATCCCACGGCGTCGGAAGTTGTATTGCAAGGTGAGCAGAGTGAAGCTCAATTGATTGCAAATGAAATTTTAGATTGGTCCAATATCAATAGAATGCAATTAAATGCTGATAAATGTAAGGAGATACGAATTTCTTTTGCACGGAATCAACCCGAGCTTAACCCAATTTCAATTGAGAATCAAATCATAGAAGTTGTATCCGATTTTAAAGTGCTAGGTCTTACACCCGTTTTCAAAATTACGCGACCAAAGACGAAAATGCTAGAGTTGACATGTCAGTTTTATGTCATTCGATCACGAAGTTCAAACTTTGAGTTTTGCGGTTCCTTCTCGATGTATATGCTTTGTATGCTTTATATAAACAGACTTACAATGATTTTCAAGATATTTTAGTGAGAATTATTGTAAAATTTAAGCACGACAAAATCATAACATCACCGTTATAGTCTAGCGCGCGTGTTTTATACTGACAGCTATATTCCAGGATAAATTGTTATTTTTCAAACTTTAAAAGTCATTCACGGCACATATTTCTGTTGTGATGGTTTGTATTGTGCTTTAGTTTGGATATCTAAGTTATCTGACTCATTTTTGTTCAGTTTTGGTATTAAATACGGTTTAAAATGTCTTTAGACAGTTTGTTTACGCTTGCTATTTTTAGCAGTTCTTGTGACATAAAACTGACATTTGAAGTAGGAGTATTTTTCAGGGAGGTCGCGTAATTTTGAAAACGGGTGTAACATTAGCAACAACCTTACGTGGAATAAACATATCACTGAAATAGTCAAGAAAGCCTCCAAAAGGATATATTTCCTTATTCAACTTAAGAGAGCAAAAATCCCAATACAAGAACTAATCACATTTTACATAACCTGTATAAGATCTGTGTTGGACTATGCTGTCCCGGTTTTCCACTACAGCCTACCCAAGTATTTAAGTCAAGATTTGGAACGAGTCGAGAAACGCGTATTTGGAATTATTTATCCCCATTTGAAATATGAGGAAGCTTTAAATCTCAGTGGAATTGAACATCTTTCCACCCACCATCAAAACAGCTGCAAGAAATTGTTTAATACAATTACCAAAGATTCTAATCACAGTCTACATCATCTCTTGCCACCAAGGCATAACTCCATCCACGACCTGAGATCTATTAGATCATTTGACGTTCCAGTTTGTAAAACCAATCGGTTTAGTAATAGTTTTATTATGGCATCGAGTAGCAAAACTGAATAGGTTTTACTCTTCATTTATCTATTTTATATTCTTAATAACTTTTGCATGCTAATTATAAACAGACACTTTTGACATTTTAGTTAATTAATTATAATACTTTGATATATTTCATAACTCTAATTTTAATAATTTTAATTGTAAGTATAATACGCAATTCAGCTCATAGCTGCAATGTATTTACCATTTCTAAATAAATAAAGTATAAAAGTATAAAGTAATTCTCCAGTCTCTTGCCAGTCAAATGTGCGACAATGTTGATGGATTTCGTGATAAACTGAGTGAAGTTCTTCGTCGTGAACATTCTCGAGACGCACAAACAGACGCATTTCGCGTTCTTCTAAATGTTCCATTACATGCCATTGAAACGCGAAAGCCAAGGTGGTGTATGATGCCTTGGAGGAAAGCACAACATAAGGCAATGCTCATCATTGTGGATGCTTTGGACGAAAGCCAGACGGACACCAAAAGCGAGTTTTTGGAGTTGATATCAGAGAAATTTCCGCAATTACCAGAATGGATTAAGATATTCATTACGAGTAGACCAGAGCTACAAGTACGGAACAAACTTCAACATTTAAATCCCATGGAAATTCGTTCTGACGGCCCCCATCACAATCTCGACTTAAAGCATTTCATTCCCCAATGTTTGCCGGACCTGAGTGAAGGTAATGTAAACTTTTTTATTTCGAAGTGTGAGGGTTCGTTTCTGTATGCTTATTACTTAGTCAATGAAATAAAAGAAATGGACTTGGGAATTGAACCCAACCTAAGTGATGTTGCGCCCAAAGGTATTTCTTGGTTTTACGAAAAACAGTTCAAAAGTTTGAGAACAGGCCTCCAACGTTTTAACTCAGATACCTGGTCCTCGATCTTAAAAAGTTTTGTAAACGTTATTGCTGCTTCAAGGGCGCCCCTTCCAATGAAGATTTTGGTTGAATGCATGGGTATGTCCAGTGAGAAGTTTGAAGTACGTGAGAAGATCATTCAAATAATGTCAGAGGTTCTACCTGTTTACGAAGGTTGCTTGACTGTTTACCATAAGTCATTATGGGATTGGCTAATATTAGATGAGTACGATGAGCATGCTTTTGTAGCCAACGTTGCAGGCGGCAAGAAACTTCTCACGAGTGCTTGTAAGAGTATATATAGCGATATAACTTCTTTAGGATCAGTTTCTGATTTTCAAATGTCGTCTGAGACAAGGTATGCTTTGAATGGTGAGAACCTTTTGCTGGATGTTGGTGACACGGAGGATTTTCACTGGTTGGTGAATGTTAGAGTGAATTATTTAAAATATAAAGTTCCTGGCCTGAATATTGACGTTGCCCATGTTCTTAGAATCTGTAAGTCTAATCTTTCTGATCCTAGTTTTTGGGCGATTATTCAACTCCATGCTATCTTGAGAAATTTTCCACACTTCTACTCTCCTGAACGCATGAAGAAATGTTACATTTATTTGCAATCTTTTGCGAACCGTGATTATGATGTTTTGCAAATGAACAATAATGATAAAAACGAAGCTAGAAATATCTTAGATAAAAGAAAGGAGGCTTGGCTGGAAAAAGTGAGACATGAATGCAATTCTAAATTAAAAGTTATTTCACATGCCGTGTTTAATATTGACAAGTTATCTTCCGGTCACCTGAAGTTCACAGCATTATCACGAGAAAATAAGCTACTTGCATGCGCTGGGCGTAGGAATGAAGTATTTACTTTACCAAGGCTTACAATATTTTTCCAAATAGAATTAAGCAACAGACGTTCGCCCGAATTTCTTATATTTTCTCCAGACTCTTCGTATCTTTTATTCGATTCAGTCAGGACATGCATCTCAATTAGAGACCAAAAAGAAGTTCTGTTTATTCCGCATGGCCCTAGACGTTTTGATTGCTGCTCATTTTCTTCATGTGGCATGAAACTAGTTACGTTGGAAAAAGACTTTATTAAATTGTGGGATGTGAGAACTAAAGTTCTTTTAGTAGAAGTTGACAACGTGATTAAAGCAAAATATTGTTGCTTTAGTAAATGTAACTCATACATTCTTACTGCTGGTTGGATGCCATTTTCTCCCGATAAGTCTACTTTATTTGATTCTAAAACGTTGGCTAGCTTAAAAGCTGGCGAAATTTGTGGCGACACTTGTTTGACGTATCAAGAAAATTATCAAATGATTTCACCTTCTCGTGAACAAAACTTCGGAACAAACATTAGGATTGACCATGCCCACTTTCCAACTACTGAGCCATTTCTAGTTGCAAATAGATACTGTTCAAAGTCTTTCAAGTGGAAAAATAGGAAGTGTGTTATATTCTCAAAATCTTCTCGAAGGGTTTCGCCTTTAGTAGTGTACGACTTTATAAACAAAGAAATCGTAGACGTGTTTCATATTAATTGTTTTCCAACTAATTCCCGAATTACTCACATATCACATTTTGATGAGAAAAATTTTCTGATTTGCTTAAATTATGGACACATATTTCTTCTGTCGTTTGAAACTTCCTTTTGTCAACAATGCAGATGTTGAATGTCGTGCATTATCTCCAGACAATTCGTATATAGCGTGTTGTTACGAAAATAGTGTTTTTACAGTCAGAAGTGTTAATAATGGAGAAACATTGCAAACTGTTGTACTGAAACAACTACCAGTAGCTTGCTGGTGGTCAGAGTTGTATCTTTGGGTGGTTTGTAATGGTGTAGTCGTAAAATATCCTTATGATTCAACACAAAGAAAAGTCTTGGGTAACGAGCTTGAGGAATACACTATAAATTTTGATGTGGTCCTTATATTTGCAAACGATTTTCTGGTCATTCGCTATGATGAGAAAATCTCCATTTTAAAATATTGTAAAGAAAAGCTTTGTCCTCAACATATATCTGATTTGCATTCTTTTCTCGATTCTGCTACAATAAGTTCTGATGGGTGTGCTGTTCTGTTATATGGCAAGTATAATTCAAATTATCAATTGTGGTAGATAGCATGCGAGAATAGGTGGGAATTGCATTCAGCTGGAAAGTTCGTTAGTTGTCGTTACTTACATTGTTTCTCCTTAACTGGGACAAAGAACTCTCGAATTAGTTCCTTGTGGTTTCGTTTACACGAAGATAGAGGTTACACTACTGATTCTCATTTATATTCCATTAACTTCTCAGACAGTACTCACCGTACTACGCGCAAAGTTCCTTTCAACTCCATGGGTATCGTTAAAGTTCTTTATGGAGACTCCAAATATCTGATTATTCATAATCACCTTGGGTGGATACATTTTGTTCAGCTGTCTGATGGTAAAATCACTACTTCCTTATTTTTGGACCACTTACCTTGTAGTTTATCTAGCTCCATTCCACATCTATCTCCATTCTATATCGCCTCCCGCAGCTTACTTCTTTTGGCTGGGAAAACCGATATCAATCCTTATAAAATTCATAATATTGAGAATTATTCACCAGAGTAATAACGAAGCGTTTGTTGAGAATAACATTTGTGCATCTCTTCAGTCTGTAAATGTTGCACGTAAATCAATCACTGTACACAGAAAACAACATATGCACATTTAATCTCTCCAGAATAAGTATCCAAGGCTCTACTGTATTATCCAAGCCCGGAGCCATTGTTAACTCGTTAATAAAAGTTAACATGGAGGTCTGTTACCCAATATGTCTGTACTTTAACAATGTAAATTTCGTGAAAACCCAATATCAAACGCTCGGGCAGTGTTGATGTGTTGAATGATTTTCATTTACTAAATATTCCGGCAATTCCTTCAATATTCTCTAGTTTCTTGTGATAAGCGTACATGTAAACAAGCCATGGATAAAGCAAAACGTTAAGGATATGAATATCCTCTTTATAAAGATGGGGTAGTCTTAAAAGAAGATTTTTGTTCTGTATCTGAGTGATAGTTTGAAAAACATCAAATTTATCAAGTTAAATGATGACAATTTTTAACACAAAATTTGCGCCTCCGTCGGGAGTAGTTTCTCTTGATCTCATCACAAAACAACTAAATCTTTTGAATCCATTTTGTGAAAGTCAACGCTAAAGGTGGCTCATAACAGATGTCGTGCGCGCATGGGGAAGTGCTAAACCAATATTGAAGCTAACTTGAGAACACAATGTATCAAATTAGTCTAATGTTGAAATAAGTGAACTTCAAGGCTGGTTTACACTTTCGATGTTTCTGTGATCACAATATGGCGCCATCTTGCGTAATAGATCTCTTCAGCTTGGTTTGCAAATTGCAAGCATTTCAATGTTATTTACATTTTTAAATGACGTATTATTTTAGTTTTATTGTCATTGTAATGCGATTGCCTGGTTCGTACACGAATATCATTAAATTGAAAAGAAACCAACTCGCAAAAGTGTTAACAAGAACTGAATTAGGAGAAACTGAGGAGATCTATTAAAAAAATCCATTTGAATAATTCCGTACACAGAAACTAGCTACTTGCATGATAATTTTCATTTCATACACTTTAAAGAAACAATACTGTCTATCTGTTCATATTAGACTTCATCCAAGTCCCTATTTCTTTGATCCACTATAGTGCGTATGACATGACGTGGCACGCCAGGGCGGGCTTGAGATAGAAACGACTTGTACACATTGGATATGACATAATTAAAATTCCATAATCATTGTTTAATTTCTCGTTTTAAGTGTAGTACATCTTTAAGTTTCATGATCTATTTTGTTTTATTTGCTTTTGTTTAGTTTTTGTTTATAAGTATTTTGTTCATATTCAATGTCTTCTCAGGAATTAATTCCTGTTGAGTTTTGAATGGAAAATTTATTAGCAATTGTATTGTACTGGCTTACTTCCGGGCCCAATATGTACAAGTCTCTATTTCACGCCGACATCGGCGCGCCACGTCATGTTATTCCCACTATAATTACAGAGAGAAATAGAGATTTGGAGAAGGTCTATATTCATATCAGCTTGCTTACCAAGACAACCAGCTTAGCTCAGACGAAACATTTCTATATTGGCACGCCAGTGATAAAATCATGTAAACGAAATTCGGCAGATTAAACCGTTTAAATTAATAATTTTTTTATTGTTTTTTGTATCTTTGAGAAAGTATCAAATGTTTTATAAAAAAAGACTTTCGCTAAATAAATCCAAAAATACATATGCATACTAGAAATATATGAGAATAATTTGAAATGCTTTTTAATTATAGTAACTTCTTTTGACTTTTATCTCGGTAGCCAAAATCTGAGCGTCGATATGATTCGTCCCACCAGCCGAGATGTTTCTGTAATCAGGCTCATATGAACAGGCCGTTTTCATGGTAAACTTTACATGTTGTCTGAATTTTGTGTAAACTCATCATAAACATAAGTTTTCAGAATCAAATATGCCTTAAGAATCAAATATGGTTGAATTAAAAACGAATCCAAACATCAATAAAATATTCAAACTGTTTGCCAAAAGGGCCGTCGCATAGTAAATTGTCGCATGGCGACAGAAAAATATGACGTAAAAGGCTATATAGACTGTAAGAAAAACATGATAGTACACATAGGACATCATTAGCTATACATGAAATGAGTCAAAAGCCATACTGTGTATTAAGTTCTCTGTATGTTTGCATGGTGATAAAATATAATATTTTAGTTTGTGGAAACACCACGTAAATTTATTACTGCAAAGCTTTCGATCCGTAAGCCCGGATCTTCATCAGTGCTAATAATATGAGCATATTATTAGCACTGATGAAGATCCGGGCTTACGGATCGAAAGCTTTGCAGTAATAAATTTACGTGGTGTTTCCACAAACAAAACTATCATACTGTGTATTGTATAAGACTGAAGGTGTTAAAGTCACGGAATAGATAAATTTGAAAGAATTCCACTTAGCGGCTTTTCTGTTTGCTATGTCTGTACACTGACAATAAACAATTATATCCAGACTTTGTGATTGCTAATATTCAACGGCAACCAAATATTCCACAGTGAAATGGCGAGTCACACTTATACATATATAATCCGACATGATGGCATCCTAAATTATCTAATAAATAAGTGCGTTCATGAAAGTAGTGTAACAGCGCTTTTGAATATAATTGTAATTAAATATATATGTAGTAGAATAAATTTGTAATCCTAGTTTAGAATATAAATGCAATTTAGTCACTTTATATACACATTATATGGAGATTTACAATACTTCTCTGTGGTAGAACTATTAATCATTACTAGTTATAGAAAAATAGTTAAAAGAAACAAAGAAAGAACAACAGTAATGGTGAAAATACGTCAATTGTAATTATATTTACATATATTCCATATACAGGTATTCCAATTGAAATTAAATGTATTCCATCAAAAACATTGCAATACTATTCGTCTGCTGGGACACGTGAAAATTTGAATATTAAAGAGGCTATGACGTTTGCCCTAATCAAAACTTTTTATGTCTCCTAGGAATCTCTTCCGCATTATCCTCTCCTCCCCCCTTCCCGCACAGTATGTAGGTCGTAGGTATAGCTAGCTATGTTAGCTCAACAGTATTCGGTTGTTATTACCCCTATAGTTATGATTTACAAACTATTTACATCTACAAAATCCTTCAACATTAGTTCAATCGAGTGAGATGGCCAATCCTGATATTTACTAATGAATAGAACAGCCTCCTGTTGTTGGACATATTTACAGACATATATTCACCTCTTACTTGCAAAATATTTTCTCTCTTTGTGGCACGGAGGCATAATTTCAGATCTGGAATTCAGAAGATAAATTAAAGTTGCAAAATAAACCACGCACTAATTTCTTAAAAAGAAGCTCGAGTTATAGAGGGGCACGATTGTGAAATAGTTTACCGCAAGATATACGCATGATCCACTACTTTCCCAATCAGTAAGAAGTGCTACAAATCACTATTATAATAATTTTATATATAGCGATATGTATGACAACGCAAACTTCCACACGGCAATTTCATGTAAAGCAGTTAATGTTTTTCTTTTTCTAAAATACTGAAGGTTTTACCGTGGCTAAATAAAATTGTATTGTATAGTATTCTATTGTATTGTACTGTTATCAAATGGAATCTTGTTGAAGGTATATTTTATACATTATGCTTCACCAAGGCGAGTTTTTTGTGACCAAACTGAAATTTTTCTTCCCTACAAAGGCGATGTTTACATTTTCCTTCACCCACTGCAATGCGAGTTTATATCTTTTATAAATATAGCTAGTCTTGCTTCTTCACGTACAAAAGCAGTTTTAGTTTTTTATCCAAAGCAGTTTTTATGGCCAAAAATGAAATCGTTTGTTTCCTGTTGCGCGGTACGGGGAGGTGAGCGCATGAGTAGTCTTTTAACAAACCCTATAAAATTAGTTGAGATCGTTTAGTTAGTTTTAACTAAACGAGTTAACTATGTTTTAAGACGATTTTATATTACGCCATTTTCCCGAGTTCAACAACAAGCTATATAGAAACAAAATAACGGTCATTAATGTGGCTCGACGCCATCTTGAAGAGTCCCAAATTGAGACACCTTTCACGGTTTTCGTCCAGTCTTTTATCGCTTGCGTTTGCATTATTGCGTTTGCACTACACGTGCTGTCCAACACAACGGTAATGATTGAAAACCAGGCTGATGCAGGGCATTTTTAACTATATAACTCCATGGGGGGGGGGGGATGCCCCCTCAGCCCCCTTGTTGGCCCCCTTACTCAACCATTTTACCCCCCCCCCCCTGTCAAAGTCCCTTTTCTCTAAAATATAAGCAAAACATGGAATTTAGAAGGGATGTTTGATATTCTAGTAACTGAAATTTGCTTTGTGAATCTTATGTCCTGTCGTTTATCTTTAATGCTAAACATTGTGTTGTAAATACCTTACTCACGCCTGACAAAAATGCATGCCAAAGCGCTAACGTGCTTCAATTTCTTTAATTTCATCATTTTTCTACAAAATTTCCCATGCATAAACATACAACATGTCATTCTTACAAATCGTATGTTTTTTGTTTTTCGAATTGCTACATTTTTGGCGCGAAAATGACGTCACAAACTTGCCGGTAAAAAAATTAACAGTTAGCTATTGTTAATTTTACGCGCTTATTCGGTAGACGACATTGAGAGAGTAATAAAACTGAACTCCTTTTTCTAAATACGACTATTTCTCGGTAAGATATAGCGCTACAACGTCGAAAAATCGGCCATTTTGTTACTAAAAATAGAAGAAAATGGCCGATTTTTAGAAATTTGTTTGATGATATCTTCGCAAGAAATGGTTGTATTTCGAAACAGACTTCAGTTTTAAGACTCTCTCAATGTCGTTTATCGAATAAGTGCATAAAATTAGCTATAGTTAAACGTTAATTTTTTGCGCCAAGTTTATGACGTCATTTTCCCGCGAAAAATGTAGCAATTCGAAAAACAAAAAGACACGATTTGTAACAATGACATGTGCTATGTTTATGGGAAATTTTGTAGAAACAGGATGAAAACTAAAGAAATTAAAGCACGTTAGCGCTTTGGCATGCATTTTTGTCAGACGTGACTAGATTAAATTAAACATTTTCCAGTGGATTGCATATCCCAGACCATATAGATTTGAGTTGTTGGAAGGCTCGGCTAAACAAGTTAGGGGGTGTAGGAAGCAGGGGCAACGGGTCCTCAACCCAGTGTTTTATAAGGAGGGGGAAAATAATGTTTGCCCCCACCAAGAAACCCCAATTGATTTCGAAACTATTGAATATAGAAACTATATATATATATATATATATATATATATATATATATATATATATATATATATATATATATATATATATATATATATATATATATATATATATATATATATATATATATATATATATATATATATATTTGCCGTCGGCAACGGCAAATTATGGACAAAAAAAGACGGAAGCAACAGTTTATTTGACGTCACTATGGGTAGTTTCGACGGCGCTGAAATTTGTGAGCTGGTAGGCCTTTTCATTTTAAATCACTTAGGTAAGAGGTTTGGCAAGGAAAACATCGGACTTTATAGAGATGATGGTTTGGCTATTATAAAAAGCAAATCCGCCCGTTTACTAGACAAAACTAGAAAAGAGCTACACAAAATTTTCGAGCAATTTGACCTTAAAATCACCGCCGAAGTAAGTATGAACGTTGTAAATTTTTTAGATGTTACTTTCGACCTGATCAACGCAAAACACAAACCACACAGGAAACCCAATGACGATCCATTGTACATCCACAGACACTCAAACCATCCACCAAGCATTACAAGACAATTACCTACAGCTATCAACAAACGCATTGCACTTCTCTCATCGGACGAACAAACATTTAAGGAATCCACACCTATTTACCAGAACGCTCTTACACATAGTAACTTTGATCATGAATTTACGTACGCTGAGAATGCACCGCAACGGACACGTAGGAATAGGCAACGCAACATAATTTGGTTCAACCCACCATTTAGTAAGAGTGTTAACACGAACATAGGACGGGAATTCTTAAGTTTAATTGACAAACACTTCCCGCTACAGCACAAACTACACAAGATTTTTAACAGAAACACATTAAAAGTAAGCTACAGTTGCATGAACAACGTTAAGTCTATAATCACCAAACACAACGCACATATAATTAGGAACAGTCAATCACAGGATACGGAAACTGACAACTGTAACTGCGACAACAAAAACACTTGCCCACTACCGAAACAATGCATGACCAACAACATTATTTACAAAGCAACAGTCACAACGAACAACACGAACGACACTAAACACTACATTGGTATGACAGCGACTACATTTAAGGAACGTTACGCTAACCACACTTCATCTTTTCGTCATAAAAAAGACTCAAACAAAACGGAACTTTCAAAACATATTTGGAAATTAAAAGAAAACAATCAGGATTATACCATCAAATGGTCAATTTTAAAACACGCTATTTCGTACACAGGGGAATCAAAACGCTGCAATTTATGTTTGGAAGAAAAATTTTGCATTTTGAAAGACATAAACAAAGACAATTTACTCAATAAAAGAAGCGAAATTTTCGGCAAATGTCGTCACAAAAACCGGTTTGGAGTAAACAAGGTCGTTAACAAAACCTAATGACCTAAACATGCATTGTTTCACCTATGTATTGTTTCGCCTACACGCATTCCGCACATTCATTCGATAGCTTAAAAGCAACCTACAATTTCGAAATTATTCACCACCTGATATATATATATATATATATATATATATATATATATATATATATATATATATATATATATATATATATATATATATATATATATATATATATACATATATATATATATATATAATATATATATTTATAAAATAACCTTTTAATAACGCCAGCGCTGATTGGTTGAAAAGCCGCGAAAAATCCCGTGTTTCTATAACGCTATAGAACACGGGAATTTTCCACGAACCTCAAAACAACACACTAAAACAAACGTTTTCGCCTGGAATATCGATTAAAAGTCTTCGTCAACCTGAAATTTTGTTAAACAAGCAATGGAAAACACTTACCAAACGTTTTTTCGCTTTAAATTTTCTTTAAATCAACTTTTTCAGCGTGTTTTTTTCCATAAATTTGCAGTCGGCAAAACTGAAAATTGATGTCGGTATTGTTGCTAGGCAACATTTTCTTGTTATTGTGTAATGAGAATATACTTTTTAATCGCGTTAAAAATATTGTTTTTGTGTTATTATCACAAGGTTATTTCATAAAGGAAATAGAAAACATTTTTCCTGCGTTTCTATAGAGTTATAGAAACACTTGTGCTATTTTGGGAGAACTCGAAATAACGTGGAAACACTCGCACTGATTATTTCTCGTTCTCCCGAACTAGCACGCGTGTTTCTATTTAACAATAGACAGATTTAGAAAAGACGACGCGACCTCAAAGACGACGTGGATGTCGTCATTTGGCGCCAACTATCGTCAGCTTCTGGTTTGCCACGTCGTCTTGGACGATTTCACGACGCGAAAATGCAATTTTCACGTCCTCTCTAGAACGTCACAGATTTATGCTTTTTTTGAAAAAAATATGAGAGTATGCATAATAAAAATCATCCTATTTTGTTCCCTATGTATTGTTTAATGATTTTAGTTGAACATTTTTCATTGACAACGTTGTTTTTCTTGTATTTCGCTAAATTTTGGACGTGTTGATTTTTGACAAATACTTTCGGTCGCCATAACAAATCAAGAAGACTGCAAGCATTGTTAAAAAATCACTTCAATATCGCTAGTATTCTTCACCAAAACAAACATTTTACAAGAAACTGAACTGAAGTTATATTAACAACTGTTTAAAATCAGGAAAACTTGGGAAGGTAGAAGAATAAAAGCACTTACAAGCAGTAAAAACTAAATCAATTTTAGTTGCTCTGTCACAACAGTGCAAAAAGTAGGACAAGTAAAAATCGCTTTCCAGCGTGAAAAACTATCATAAACAGTATTAAATTTTACCAATATAAACACTGATACCATGTTTATACTGAACAGTTGACAAACTTGATTGAATAGTCTACAAACTAAAGCATTTAGCTCGTAAACAATACCTGCAGTTATTGTGTTTATTCCAAATGATGCAACAAAGTTCACTTTTCAAAATACCGAAATATATCTTTTTCTAAAAAATACTTATTGAATATCCGTACTAATTCATCAGGAAACGCTTGGCAGTATTATAAATCCTTTTCTTGCACATATCTTGACAACTGATTGAGAACAATACTGGAATGAGCAAGAAACAAGAAAACAAAAATTTGCTTCGAAAAAGACAAACAAGCCGTCCCAGATTAAAAACCCGGAAGTGTACGCGAGGTGTACACGTCATTTTCACGTCGTCTTTGAGCTCGCGTCTTCTTTTCTAAATCTGTCTAATTAGTCGCCGAAGGCGAGGTGATTACAAGCCTATATTCACTGAGCCGAATGTTTTAATATAAATTTCCAGGTGTTTACAAACAATAATCCACACAACTTTATAAAAATTCACTTCAAATAAATTTATTTTCGCTATAAATAGTTTGTTTACAAAATTTAAATCTCAGACACGGCTCTGTGTCGCGTTGCGACTAAGCCAGTTTTTTTCCAAATAAAAGCACGTAAAGTTTAATATTTTACCTTGAAATATTTTTAAACCATATTTTGTAGCTTGTTTGTTTTTTTTCGGAATGCTATCTTCTTTAATTTTGGCAATTTCCTCCTCTGTTACTACGGCAAAACGAGCAGCCATTTTGAAAAAAAAGCTATAGTCACTGACCAGTGACTATCACTTCAGAGACAGTGAATCTTGACCAATCAGAATGCAGAAAAATCAATAGTCACCTGGAAATTTATACTAAATATATATATATATATATATATATATATATATATATATATATATATATATATATATATATATATATATATATATATATATATATATATATATATATATATATATAAATATATAAAATTTGATTTCGTTGGTTATAAAAACTTTTGGCAAAGTGCTCAATGGAAAACCAGAGCATATTTAAATTAAGGTACAACAAATCAACAAAATCCACTAGGCATCTTT
>CACRXK020012442.1:0-15118 GCA_902702795.2 Paramuricea clavata
GAGTTCGGTAAGGTAAACCTTCCCTAACATAAATAGCTGTCCCACCACCAGCTTTATCTTTCCGATCTTGACGAGTGATTAGATAGTTAGGTATGTTGTTTCAGCATTAGTGATTGAAGGTTTAAGCCAAGTTTCAGAAATGGTAAAAACGTCAAATGGATTCTTGCTGATAAACAAACGTACCAAAATCAATCTTCGGAAGTAAACTTCGTACATTAAGATGACTCGCTTTGAGTCCCCTTTTTAAACAACCAGGGATTTCAAACACAGGGCCAGGATTAGTTGCTACATCACCAGCCAGCAAAATTAATAAGACAACGTGAGATAGCTTTTGATTCACTTGAAGATTTAGTCCGTAACGATAGTTCAGCGGATAGTAAAACTTCCTTTGCTTGAGATCACGAGTAGCAGTCCAAATTATACATAATTTTTCCGGTAAAACTGCAAGTTCTGAGTTGATAACTATGTCTTTAGCATTTCTGCGAGGAGGATTATAAGGTTTTGATTTAGAACACAGCCAAAGAATAAACACACAAAGCATGAAGGATTTTACACCGTCTCTTATATAGTTGAAAAAACACGCAAATCGTCCATAATTCTTCATAACGTTGAAAATATTCAAATAAATATATAATCCGTGAGATTTTCCAATTTTCAAAGATGAGTGAGTTCTAATTGAGCTTGCACGTGCAGATTAGAATGAAAACGTTCTCGCGCTGACGTAAGTAATGTCGCGTGCACCTGACGTGCGTCGTTTGCTTGCGTGATGTGATCAATTTAAACTGTTTCAACAAAAGTTTCTCACGAACTGTAATTTCAAACAATTTATATTCGCAAAATATACTTTATCTTGTACCTGATTAACAGCTCTTAACTTTTTACAGGTAAATTTTTACTTTATCCTGTATTAAGTGTAATTTCGCGTCCAAATCTTGCAAATACAGCGGAAATAAAACTGTATTAACTGCCCTTTGGCTTGCGCCTTCGCGCAACGACGCGTCACGTCATCCCATCTCATTATCAAGTAAATCAACTGCAATTCTGACAGCAATCATGAGCAATTCTGCTTCGCACTTCGGGGGCAGAAATGGCTTTACTGGGGGGGGGGGCAAATTCTTTCCCTGGGGGGGCAATCCCCCCCCCAGATATATAGTTAAAAAAGGCACTGATAAATTATAAAAATTAGTAAAGCTTTTAGCATTGCGCGTTTGAAATTCATACGATAATAATACGAAAATTTTGAGTGTAAATTTTATACATTTATTAAGAGGCAACCAGGAGCAGTTGTGAAAAATGCAACTGTATATAGACCCTCTGACAGGAATCTAACCTGTGGTCCTGTGATTCCGGTGCAGCGCTCTAACCAACTGAGCTGCAGAGTCCACCTGGATAGTTCATCAAATCAAATCAAATCAAATCAAATTTTATTAATAAATACATAAACAGTCTGTATATACAATACTATCCGCTAATAGCAAGGCTAATCGGGGCGGATAGTAGAATGAGATTAAATAAGAATTATAAGATATGCTCGGTTATAATATAAAGTGGCGCAGTATACTGACAGCACAAAGCATCATTTTCACAAAGAAGAATTAATTCCCTATTAATTTCCTATTAATTTCGAAGGATGTACTATTTTCCATGCTTACTCATATATCTAATTAATGTGGGCACATCAGCATAATCGTCCTCATTCTCAAATATGGTTAAAAGACTTTTATGAATTTTCAAATTGAAATTTTTTCTACCCAGCTCTCGAACATCAGTGGGAATACTATTCCAAATTTTAACACCTTTAACACATAAAAATTATTGGATACACAATGTCTAGTGTTATAAGTATGGACTTCTTTTGATTGGATAAAACAATCGGAGATTGAAGATGGACAAGAGCTATTTGAGACGTCAAACATTAAATTGCAAATTGTTTTAATGTAAATCATATTTAAAGGAAGTATATTGGAATGAATAAAAAGTGGTATAGCATGTACATTAGACGTATTGCTCGTTTTTGGAGAATAAGTATCTTATTCAAATATTTTTTTGCCGCTTGACCCCAAACAGCTATACCATATGTTATATAAGGTAAGATTAAACATCGATAAATGTTTTGTAAGGTAGACAGAGGTACAAAATATCTAAGCCTTGTAATTATACCAATTGTTTTGCTTATTTTGGATGCAATGTTGTCAATGTGGTATTTCCATGTGAGATTACCATCCACTATAACACCTAAATATTTTATAAATTCTTTACATTCAATATTATTCAATGTATAAAATTTACACTGGAAATTTCCATCTACAAAATGATTTTAATTTGATCAAAGCACATAACAGTTTAAATGCCTTTTAGTTGCTATGAAGTTACAGTACTTGACCTAATGGCGTGTTTATATGGAGGCAAGCCAGCTCGGGTGCCTGAGCTAGCTCGCTTGGCCGAGATCTAATGTTGCTAGATAATTTATACTAATATTCGTATTGTGTGTATATGAGAACCAGGCTGGCTTGCCTAAGCGAGATGTTGTTTAATTTGTGAAGCCGACAGATCCCCAGATCTCGCCTAGGTTGGCTGGTTTGCCTATAAGCCGCTGAATACGAATATATTGTACTAATTGTAGTAAATAAGACTTTCTCAACAGATTTTTGATCTATAATTTTATAAATTAATGCCTCTGTGAACAGTTGTGACGGTCATAACCATGACAGTTTCTCGCGATGATTTGTTTTGGTGCCAGCCTGCTACATGATGAAATTAGCTAGGCAAAGCCGCCTATAGCTCAGGTAACCGGGCTGGCTTGCAAACACCCCTAAGACATTTAGATTATAAAAGATTTTGATCACAAATACTTATATGATGTAAACAAACTCAACTAATAATTACTAGTATATTTTCCATCCTAATTGTAAGTAAAAGCTTGCATATAAAAAACTATATAAGGGCCTGTCAGGCTAATTTTTAGTATTTAGACACCCAATCTTTTTAGGCTAGTATTTCAGGTTCTTATTTTATCACATGGAGACCAGTCAGATCTAAAAATGTATAAAATCAAAGAGAATAAACTCTTCACAAAGTAATGAAAATGTTCCAGAACCCTGAAAATGTCATTGAGATAAATAAAGTGTAGTTTTACAGTTTATACAGTTTTATATAAGTGCATATATACTGGCATTTTTAGATGACCATGACTGATATAGTTACTATACATGTCTTGTCCAAAAGTGGGGTCTGGGGGTTTGAAATCAGAGCTTTCTTTCTCCTAGATGGATTGCCAGCCAAGGCTTGTGCGCCCCATCTACACAAAGTAATCTGATTTTAAGGTGCCAGACACCTGCCAGTTCATATTGTACTATAAAATTGCCTGATTTTGTGTCACAAAGAGTGGCACCATCACATTATCTATGTTGCCAGAACAGGCTGCCGTGCATGGTCTGTTTTGGGACAAAATTGGACAACACAGTAAAACCCTGCGAATAAGGACCTAGATTTTTTCCAAGTTGGCCTAAACAGGTTCTTATATACAGGGTCTGAAATTTGCAGTATCCTGATATCCACAGATGATATATAGCTATATATATTCACTATTCTCAAGGGGCATATAAAGGCTATAAATAAAGCCCAGGAGTCATGTTTGTGCTTTACCCCTTGGAGTTCTCCTTTAAAGTCTGTATATATTTATATATATATATATAAATATATACAGACTTTAAAGGAGAACTCCAAGGGGTAAAGCACAAACATGACTCCTGGGCTTTATTTATAGCCTTTATATGCCCCTTGAGAATAGTGAATATATATAGCTATATATCATAGCTATATATTACGGTAACCATATAACCCAATAAATCTGTTAAAAAAGAAAGATTCGTCGATGTAAATCAAAATTTCATCAGTGTTTCCTGGGCATTCTGATGAGCTCTGATATAGAGCGAAACAAGCATATATTTAGCAATTGTCCTCCGTCTTGAAGAGACATGATGAAGTAACCTGGTCACCAGAATTGTTGAAGCTAATATTAGATCATTCAGTGTCACAAGAATATCATCATTTAGTGTCAATATGTGAGTAATATTAATGAATTCATACTTCCAGTTCATAATTTCAAAACATACATTTTTATAGCACAAAAAAGTTGAATATAATCTTAGCGTCTCGTACTTTCGTCACTGTCAATCTATTGAACTCTTCTGTTGTTTATATTAAAACAGCATCCAAAATTATCTCCATAGCGCGCACGAGCCTGAACAAAAGCTGTTTATCCAGCTTTTGCACGGTCAAAAATTTCGCCCTTGGCTTTGCCACGAAGACAAGAACTGCAGCCACATTCTCAATCACACTTGTTTCGAATTTCGTTAAGCGAAAAGCTTTCCCCAAGTGCTTCTGTCATAATGACAACAACAACTCTGGCAACATGTTTCGAAGGATTGATACCACATGAACTATTTTCGTGATTAGACACAAACTCCAAAGGTAAACACTAAACACAAATTATTCGAACTCACACCTTCGGGATTTCGGTCGCCGCCCCAGCTGTTGTATATAGCAAGTCACACAAGGTTCAAAGCGGCCTTTTTATTCACGATGTTTACAGTTAAACAGTTACAGTATAAGATTGTGTTACTGTGTACAAAAATTTCCAGTTTAGAAATGTACAAGAAATGCAGCGAAGTATTGTAAAACATTGCACTCCTCGGTCACAAATTATGTGGAATGTTACTTTGAACTCGTCATATCCTTCATCTTATATAATTAATGTGGATCAAAACAAAAAACGTAAACAAAGTCCAGCACATGCGCAGATGCGACTGTAACCTACCTTTAAAAGCCGTGTGAAGCCTTTTTTATTTCGTTATTCTAAGTCTTCATATTAAATCTTGAAAATTTTGTCTCCCCCCATCCCTCGGACAAATTTCCTGGAAAATTTCCTTCAATATAGGTCAAACTATTGTCCGTCCCACTATTTTTTTTCCTCCCGTACACCTATGTTTATCCTGCTTACCGAAAAGGTCGTAAACAAAGTGGTTCTATAATTAGCGGTTCAAAGCTTGTACATTTTGCTCACGCGACACAAGTTGTAATTAATCTTGACTATTAAAAGCAGGGAAGCTACTGTACATTGTTGTATTTATGTCTCGATATTGAGTGATTTTACAATATGACGACTCATCGCTCCATAACATTTTCGAACAAATTCTGTTTCGAAAGGATATTTACATATGCGAAGTGTGAGCAACGTAATGTTTCGAAACAACCTGAAACAATCAAGGTCGGACAGATCAAGAGGAAGAGAAGGACATGTACTATTGTGTTTAATGATGGGATCGGCTATGTGAGGAATTGGAAATTGACTTAAAAAAGAAATAAACTTGAGTTAGTAACGAGGTAAGCTGCATATTTTTGCATTTAAGTTAGAATCTGCACGAGATAGAGTGATTTTACAATATGACGACTCATCGCAAATACACGCATGTGTGTTGATACAAACGCCAATAACTTTTGAAATACTGAAATCGTACAAGGTTTTTCGCATATATTTGTGAACAAAGGACTATACTTCCTTGAAAAATAGGCCCGAGCGATTGACAAGGTCCCAAAGTTTGAAATATAGAATCTAAATCAAGGCCATTTCCACTCTTTGATTTATAGTGATAAGTAGGGTTTACATTGTGCTTAATTTTTCCTTTACAACTAATATTAGGTAAAATTCCGCTTCTTCAAGAAAACTAGAAAGTTTCATGAGTGAAATGATATAAAATTCATTGCTAGTTGACGCGAATATAATATTTTACGGATCAATGAAAAATGCGTAATTTTCAATTTTCGAGACGTCCCAACAGGCTTTGAAGGGGGGAAATATTTCGTTATTTGCAGCGCGACTGGAAAATCGTTTTCAACCAAACAGAGACTGTTTTTATTTTATGTTTGGTAAAGCCTTCCAGTTGCCAGAGTTTTAGCGAAGATCATGTTTGAAATGCAATTCGAGCGGGCGGTTTTTACAGAGACAGCCTCTTAGCTCTTCTTGCAATACTGATCATCGTCGAAATAGTTTTGAGAGTGATGTCTGTAAACGACTTTGTTATTTCCTTCCAAGTACATGGTCTAATTACTGGTATTCTTTTCATTCCAGCAATGTTATTTATCAACTACAAGCTGTTTCTAGTCGTCAGGAAAAGTCGAAAAAAACAAAAGAATTTCACCCGAGATGAAAGAGACGTTTTCTTTGAAAAATATATCGAGTTGTTTGCTGGTAGTCGCTTGTGTTGCGGTGGTCTCCATTCCAGGGTTCGTCTACATTGGATTAAGAATAAACTCGCCAGAGACAACATATACTTTGAATAATGCAACCTTTGCAGGGATGTGAACTATAACCATATCTTTGATGAATTATACGTTTAACTGTTTAATCTTTTACTGGAAAAACAAGGTGTTACGTACCGAAGGATTGAAAGTTCTGAAAAGCTTGAAAATATGTCGACGGGTTGAATCCTAGCTGCATTAATAACCCTTCTTCAAAAAACTTAAGGCTCGATGGAAACTCACCAACAATATCTTGGTCATAGTAAACGTGAACACAACGAACTATACACTTATATTGTTCTATATATTAATACGCATATCATGAATCATCACTATAAGAAAGACAGTAGCTGTAACTATAGGGCATATAAAAAAACTGTTATATGCTTGTAATTTCATCCATTCCTGAACATGATTAAAATATAGTCGAATTAAACGTAGGAAAATAAAAATACTTTCATTTCTTTAAATTATTTCATTATATACAGAGTGTATAAAAAAATTGCCATGTTATTGTGCGTTAAGTATTGGGTATGTATGGATTTTCCCATCCTAATAAAGATTAGACCTTTAACTATCGAAGGAGATATTTTTGTATCATTGCGTCAAAAACTGAACTATAACACGACCGATTTAAAATTGTCGATTTTTCTGCCAATTCCATGATAATTGCAAACGCGTATGTCTCAGTGTTCAAATTATTCGCTGAGAGAATATTGAAAATTTAAAAGAATAACAAGAAATAGCTGTCAAAAGAATACTCAAATAATCAGAATAAGAATAATCTAGTCTTGGCAATTAATCTAAAGATGATTTAACTGCCAATTAGACAACGAAATTTTGTGGATAAAACATTTTATGAAACCTGAAGTTTGCAGAAAACTTGCAATGCCTATATAATGTTTCTCTCATATACAGCGACCTCCATTTGGGCAAAAGTTTAAAAATTCAGAGAATATTTTGCGGCAGCAGAGATAGAAATTTTGTTTTCGACCGATAATTTTAAGTCCTTCCTATTTCGCCGTTTTTATTCGCAATGAAATATCATCAAATCATCTTGAAATTATATTTGAGTGTAAAAAGTAAACACATTTTGGAGAGAATCTAAAATCCAGAAAATTTCTCACTTTCGACAAAACTATACATGTGTATGAAATGATATAAAAATGTTCATTTCTCCTCACAACGGCTTCTCGTTCGTGGCATATTATGTAAGTTGGTGTCAGGTAACGAAGGATAAGATTATGGAAATAAGTTAACAGTCAAACATGTATATATCGAGCATCTGTTGTTGTAGGAAAATGAATACGACTATTGAATAATTTACCCAAGGACAAATTAACTAAATTTTTGCTAAATTTGAATAAAAAGTGGATGAGAAAATGTTTGTTTTGCTTTGCAAGACAGAATAAAATTGAATGCGTAATAAGTCCATTGTATAATTTATGCATGATATACGTTAAGTGCCTCCAGTTCACTAATGATGTTGGGAAAAATGTGTTTGTTGGGAAAATGCTACTCTTGCGCGTTGCTCTCCATTGCTTAGTGCCAGGATTTTTATACACACTTTGGTAGGTAATGATTCTAATTGATTTTTGGCAACGATCGTGATTGGCAACTCTCATTAACTTTTATTCTCGTTTGACCCGCACTTAAGTGTGTCATTGTTATCAATTAAAAACCGGTGTGATAATAATAAACTTTTCAACCGTTGCGTTTCAATCGCGTTAATTCCTCAGAAGAAGTCGCTCGAGGATGGAATCTTATTAGTTTATCAACCTGATATTCATATTTGATGCGAACGTATTCTTCTTTTTCTCAGGAATATGTTTAAATTCCTTGGTCATACTCAGTTTCTGGAGGTCTATACAACTTCGAAAGAAATTATGTTATTTCATGATCATGGTTTTGTCCTGTTGCGATTTGCTTACCGTTTTAACCGATAATCCATTGGTGACCTTTATCTCGATGTCGTGGTTGACGGGAAAGTTGGATGGAAATGCTGGATGGGCTAATATTTCCGTAGGATCGACAAATAGTTTCTTTATTTTTTCATATTTCACTCTTTTTGGTGTTGAATTTCGATCAATATTTGGTGACATCTTATCCTATTTTCATCGAACATCGGTAACGAATGGAAGACTTTCAACTCTTCTTGCAATACTGATCATCGTCGAAATAGTTTTGAGAATGATGTCTGTAAACGACTTTGTTATTTCCTTCCACGTACATGGCCTAATTACTGCTATTCTTTTCATTCCAACAATGTTATTTATCAACTACAAGCTGTTTCTAGTCGTCAGGAAAAGTCGAAAAAACAAAAGAATATCTCCCGATATGAAAAAGACGTTTTCTTTGAAAAATATATCGAGTTGTTTGCTGGTAGTCGTTTTGGTTATGGTGTCATCCATTCCAGCGTGCGTCTACATTGGATTAAGAATAAACTCGCCAGAGACAACATATACTTTGAATAATGGAACCTTTGCAGGGATGTGGACTATGACCATATCTTTGATGAATTGTACATTTAACTGTTCAATCTTTTACTGGAAAACAAGGTGTTACGTACCGAAGGATTGAAAGTTCTGAAAAGCATGAAAATATGTCAACGGGTTGAATCCTAGCTGCATTAATAACCCTTCTTCAAAAAACGTAAGGCTCGAAGGAAACTCACTAACAATATCTTGGTCATAGTAAACGTGAATACAACGAACTATACACTTATATTGTTCCATATATTAATACGCATATCATCGTCACTATAAGAAAGACTGTAGCTGTAACTAGGGTAAGGCACTGTTATGCTTGTAATTTCATCCATTCCTACATGATTAAAATATAGTCGAAGGGCCGTCGAATAAAACGTAGGAAAATAAAAATGCGTTCATTTCTTTAAATTATTTCATTACATACAGGGTGAATAAAAAATGTGCCATGTTATTGTGCGTTAAGTATTGGGTATGTATAGATATGATTTTCCCATCCTAATAAAGATTAGATCTTTAAGTATCGAAGGAAATATTTTTGTATTATTGCGTCAAAAACTGAACTAACCCGACCGATTTAAATTGTGGATTTTTCTGCCAATTCCATGATAATTGCAAACGCGTATGTCTCAGTGTTTAAATTATTCGCTAAGAGAATATTGAAAATTTAAAAGAATAACAAAGAATAGCTGTCAAAAGAATACTCAAATAATCAGAATATGAATAATCTAGTCTTCGCAATTAATTTAAAGATGATTTAACTGCCAATTAGACAGCGAAATTTTGTGGATAAAACATTTTACGAAACCTGAAGTTTGCAGAAAACTTGCAATGCTTATATAATGTTTTTCTCATATACAGCGACCTCCATTTGGGCAAATGTTTTAAAATTCTGGGAATATTTTGTGGCGGCAGAGATAAAAAAATTTGTTTTCGACCGGTAATTTCAAGTCATTCCTATTTCGCCATTTTTATTCGCAATGAGGCATCTTAAAATGTTCTTGGAAAATATATTCGAGTGTTTCAAACTCTTGAAATTTACAAAATAAATAAACACATTTTGGAGAGAGTATAAAATCCAGAAAACCTCTCACTTTCTACAAAAATATATAGAGGCTAGGATATTACACGGCGGCGCGAAGATATGACTTTTTATCTTCGAGTGGTGAAAATATTGTTTTTAACACGAGAAGATAAAAGTCATATCTTCAAGCCAAAGTTACCATCATTCGTCCAAAAAATTATAAAAAGTCGCTGTTATGTGGACTTATCTCGCAGACTTCGGCTGAAATGCCACCCAAAAATGGCGGCGTGAGAAAGGCTAATTGCAAGCTGAATCCATAATCCGAGCCAAAATATTAGATAAATCAGCAATCCGCTGTATTAGTAAGATCCGCAAATCCTTGTAAAATATTCGCCAGATCCGAAATCCGAACAATTTTTTCTGTGAAATCCGACGATCCGAAAACATGCATGTATATATAGTACAGTAGTGTACGGTAGTTCTTGAATTTGAGAGTTGGATAAATATATTTTGCACCTGCTAAAATCAATGTCAACTCGGTAAAATAGATTTAGAGGTATTGTATCTGAATCAAAACAAACATTTATGTTTTGTCGATTGAAGGGTGTGCTAATTTTTTCCTTGGGAAGTCACCTAAACAAATTGTGAAGATCTTTTAGCAATAATTCCGACCCAAGCTGTACAGTACTACAGTATAACTTCAGGTTAATTATTGACATGCAATATTTTGACTGGCCACCTAGGTTCATCATTGGCATAATGCATGCATTTTATCTCATGATATTAACATCTAAATAGACAGATTTGTAATTACCTAATGCCATATTGAAAAAGGGGCAAACACAATATAATAACAATAGGCAGTCCCAATGGAAATGTTATCCCTTTGGGAAAAGCATATTGTTGTTATAAAGATACGACACTCTTGCGATTTTTTCTTGTGTTTTTCTCATGAATTATTTTAATGAGAGTTTTTGAAGAGTATATACAAAATTTGCGAACTTGACAGGTCTATATTTTGTTCATTTTACAACAATTAGCAATCAATCTTTTGCAGTTTTACTCATTCTAAGACGCTCTTTCTAGTTGTGGTGTTGGATTTCGTTCTTCTTGGCTTGATCAAAATGTAGTCTATAGCTGGAATCGCCCATTATGTACAAGAGTATTCACTCATGTAGATAATTCTAAAGTTTAGTTACATCTTTGTTCTATTCTATGCTTCTGTAACCAAGAGCAATCCCACCGGGCACACGACGTTGTTTCAACGTTGAAATTTGGTAGAAAAAAGGTTGCGACGTCGACAACCTAATATCTACGTTGCTCTGACGTTGTTTTACAAACATTGGTTCAACAGCAGCTAACAGACGTTGAATTCATGGTTAAATGTACGACGTCGATTTGTGAACCAATCTCAACGTTGTTTTAACGTGGATTCAACGTTGAATTATGGTTGACGAGATTGGCAACCTAATTCTATTTCCTTGTTATGCTACGTCACAAGGAAATCACATGAGATTGCGTGACAATTACCTAACATTCAGTGCGTACCTAATTCGGCGTTCAGTGAGGGTACAGAAAATTCTGTGCCCAAATTTATTGAAAAATATTTAAAATTTTAATTGAATTCGTTACAAAAGAACGCTTAAAAGCGAAACCAACTGTTCCGGAGCAATTTGAACCAATAATTTGGTGGTTTTGCTCGAGGATTCAGTGCGATATACCAGGAATCGTCAGGGACTCAACATGGCCGACTCCGAGGGCGAAATCGAAGATGATGCACGACTGCTCGAAGGCGATGAGGCCACACATGCACAAGAAAGTCCTTCTGGCGATCGGCACGAGAGTCAATCCAATATGGAGAAGTTCGAGGAGCTATCGGGCAACATTAAAGATGGTTTTTCTTCGCTTGGCGAATTGTTGACAGATCTGATGCAACAAAAATCACGAGGCAAGCGCTCCCGCCAAAAATCAAGGTCTTCCTCGCCGGCCTCGGCTGACGGCGACCATACAACCAGCCCTAAACGGGCAAGGCTTGAGGATGAACAGAACGACGACGTAGCTGTGTTGCTTGGCGAGTCCCAGCCCCAGGGGGAAAACTCTGGCAATGACAATGAAAAGGAGTTTGGCGCAATTTTGGACAGTGTTGTCCAAGAGCTGGACGAAGAACAGTTGGGGCCTCATGTGTCCGAGAAGCTTGCCGAAGTTAGTAATAAAACTCTGCGCTCAAAATTGAGCGAGGAAAAACTTAAAGAAAAGCAAAACGCTTACCCTAGACCACAAAATTGTGAATCACCAGAAACTACTCGGGTTAATCCAGAAATCTGGGCACAACTACAATCTTCAACCAGATCTCGGGACATACGTCTCCAGAAAGTACAAAGCCTCTTGCTGAAAGGGCTACTGCCATTAGTTCAGCTCCTTGAAAATTGTCGACAATCGGATGATAGGTCGACTGATAAAGGAAAAATCATCAAGCTGGCTCTTGACTCAGTAAGCCTAGTCGCTCATGCAAATGTAGAGCGCAATAGCCGGCGATGAGCATTGATTAATCCTGATTTGAATGAAAAATTTCAGCAAATCTGTGGCGATAATGTGCCGATTACAACATTGCTTTTTGGGGATGATGTGGCCAAGACACTACAGGACATTGCGTCCACAAACCGTGTCAGCCAAAAGGTTGCAACACCTACTCGTTGGCCCAGCTATGCTCACCAAAACAACTTTAATTGGCATTCAAAAAATGGACGGGGGAGGTTCAGGCCCCAAAACAACCTCCCACGACACAAAAGGGGCCAGAGCCACTACAAACCACAGAGTCAGTGAAACTCGATAAACAGGTTAGCACCATATATTCATTTAATGATGATACTATACCACCCTTCACAGCTGGTGGGCTAAAACATTTTCAGACTGCTTGGTCAAAAATTTACTTCAGACAAATGGATTTTAAAAGCAATACAGGGAGTGGAAATTGAGTTTCTAATGAAACCATTCCAATTGCAGTGAGCTAACTCTCAGTAGTTCTGAGGAGTGCATTGTTGATAATGAAATCGCCAAGTTAATGAAAGCGGTAATTGAGCCTGCTAACCCAGGATCAGGGGAGTTTATTTCTACCATTTTTATTCGCCCGAAAAAAGATGGGACCTTCAGAGTAATTTTGAATTTGAAAAAGTTAAATGAATTTGTTGAATACCATCACTTTCAGATGGACACTATTTATACTGCAATACATTTGATGAAACAGGGCTGCTTCATGGCCTCTATTGATTTGCAGGATGCATACTATACTGTACCAGTATGCCCTAATCACAGGAAGTATCTAAAATTCTCTTGGCGAGGACAATTTTATCATTATACATGCCTGCCAAATGGTCTGGCCTCAGCCCCACGTATTTGTACAAAAATCTTGAAGCCAGTCTATGCATCACTGCGGAATAAGGGGCACATCTCCTTCGGGTATATTGATGACTCGTACTCGCAGGATGACAACTTTGACGGTTGTAAGACAAATGTCCATGACACAACCACAATGTTTGATTCATTGGGGTTTATTCCCCATCAGACCAAGTCAGTAACCATTCCTGTCCAACAAAGGGCATGACGGTCTCTTTAACCTCTGAAAGAGCCACAAAGCTTCAAACTGCTTGCATAAATTGGTTAGCAAAGAGGAGACCTTTAATTCAGGAGGGTGCACATGTTACTGGCCTTATGGTGGCTAGTTTCCCCGCCGTGACCTTTGCACAGCTATTCTATTGGACCTTAGAAAGGGATATATGACCCTATCACAAGATGTTCTTGCTAATTTACAGTGGTGGATATCCAATAATGAGACATCCTCCAAACCTGTTCTGGCCAGCCAGCCAGATATGGTAATTTAATCTGATGCATTACTATTAGGCTGGGGTGCCTATAGTGATGGAAAGCATGCAGGAGGTCCATGGGGAGAAACCGAAGCTAAGGCACACATTAATGTGTTAGAAACAATTGCAGCCTTTTTAGCATTGCAGTCTTTTTTGCTCTTGACAATACCACAGCTGTAGCTTATGTGAATAATATGGGTGGAAACCAGTCCTCAGAATGCAATGCAATAGTAAGACAAATGGGGATTTGGTGCATTCAGAAAAACATCTGGGTATCGGCAACCCATATCCCAGGTGTCACAAATGTAGAAGCAGATAAAAAATCCAGGCAATTTGATGTCCATACAGAATGGGCATTAAATGATCAAGTTTTTTGATAGGATCTGTGTCAAAAAATTTTACACCCAAGTGGACTTGTTTGCATCCCGGCTTAACAAGAAGTTAGAGCAATATGTCTCTTGGCAGCCAGATCCTAAGGCAGTAGCAGTTGATGCTTTCAGCATGAACTGGGCTACTAAAAGCTTTTACGCTTTTCCTCCCTTTAGCCTGTTAACAGATGTTTGGCAAAAGATCCAGGAGAAATCAGCAGAGGGTATACTGATAATACCCCTGTGGCCTACACAACCGTGGTACCCTGTGGCAATGCAAATGTTGGTCAACCACCCACAGATTTTGCCCAAAATGCAACGTCTACTTTACTTACATCAAATCTTGGCGAAGCGGAACTGTCCAGTAGTACCAAGTTACTTACCATGCGGCAGCATCCCCTGGTTTGCAGATTCTTCGTGGTGTTTGCTATAACACTATACATGGGATGTTGACCTAGTGTTGACTTACCTCAAGACATTATATCCTCTTGAGAAAATCACGCTTAATTAAAGAACATGCTCACAAACTTGTTATGTTAATAGCATTGCTATCTGGTCAAAGAACACAAACAATAAAACTAATGGACATTACGAATATACAGTTTACCGATGCTGGTTGTCTTATATATATCACATCTACTTCGGCAGCTAAGGCAGCGGGAGTTTCTATAGATGAGATACTCAGTAGTGCAGGACGGTCTAATTGTGCAACTTTTCAGACATTCTATAACAAACCTGTTGAAAATGGGGCAAGTTTTGCTGAAGCAGGTCTAAAGACAGTTATTTAAAAAGTTTCACAGTACATTTACATTATTTTTGTTCTGAGCTATTGCCTATGTTAAGGCTTGTATAGTTTATGTTATCAGCATTTACATTGTTGTTTATACACTTTGTTTATCTGTTTTCACTCCCAAACATTGGGCTTTAAAATCTCATGTGATTTCCTTGTGACGTAGCATAACAAGGATATAGAATTCTAAAATTAAACGAGACTTACCTGTAAGTTGAAGTTTGATTGGAATTCTGTGACTTGTTATGCAGGAACAAGGGGATCACAGCCCGCCTCATGTTATTATGTAT
>CACRXK020012444.1:0-11853 GCA_902702795.2 Paramuricea clavata
AAGTCAACGTTCTACCCAAAATCAAGGGTTTCGCCACCCTGTCAAGTAAGCATGATTACATTTACTTCTCAAAACTTATATCGAGTATTTCAATGGCAAATTTACGCGGCAATGGCGACATACCTGTGGTATAAAGCTATAAACTTTGTTTTGTAAAGCATATGTATAATACATCAGCGGTATCAAAGATTTAAATCAATCGTGCTATCGCAAAAACTTATGCTAAGCCAAGAATAATTTCCGTACTTCTTAAAAAGGAACTCAACGAGATTAATATTTCAATTTGGAAAATTCCTCATTAGTGAACACGATGTTTCTAACAGACTTAGATTTTTCTTGCAGATATCAACGAATGTCTGACAAGTCCCTGTCACCCACAGGCTGTTTGTACGAATATCCCTGGAAACTTCTTATGTACTTGCAATACAGGATACAGTGGGAATGGAATTGACTGTGTTGGTAAGACTTTGTTTCGTTCAATTGCTCCGGCCAAAGTCGAGGGTAAACTCTGTGTGCCACCCTGTCAAGTAAGGATGATTCCAGCACCCTCGCTTGCACTTGAAAATCACATTATGAATAAACGTTCGACATTTTGTTTGTGGAATGTTTTGAATTCAATCAAACCCCTGATTAAAAAGATTCGTTTGTACGGATTTTAGTGCATGGTGTAAGTTTGATGTGATGGAGTAAATACTCGTCGGTGAAAGTGGATTTTAAATACTGTCTGAATTGTAGTTGCATTTTGCTCCATGTGTTGGGAGCAGCCAATTTACACATCATACTTAACACATGCAGACTTCTGCTTTCTGATTTCCTGCAATATATCCCTCTAATGCTTTGTAAGGAAATAATAATGGATAAACTATTTGCCTGCTCGACCCATTCAGCCGTTGTAGCGCTTCACGGTGACGATCTTGAATCCCAACTCGTTACAGTCCTGGCATTTGCAATATTTTTCACGGCAGTGGGAGCCAACTCGCGCGAAATTACTACCCTCACTAAGTGCTCTCCACATGCACGGGGAAAAAACTACTCAAGGAAATGTGTTGATACAGGTATTGTACGGTTTCAACACATTTGCTTATCCAAGAAATTCTCAGAAAGATAATTGGGAGTGATATAGCCATGATTTAATGTATGTGAGAGTGAAATTCTTAATTTTTTATGTTGGCCAGGTGGTTATGTTTTCTTCTGTGTTTCTGTGGCTGTGTGTATGTTATATATCAGCTCGATAGCTTCAAATGTATCAAACATACTGATGCGAAAATTTGACGGACTAATTGGCCTTGCCCATTGTAAGGATTGATTAAACCCTGGGTTAAGTTTGAATGAACATTGGGTGGGAAATTAGCAAGAGTTAAGTTCGTCTTCTTTTGCTGGATATAGTAGACGACTTGCGTAATTAGCCTGTTGTGTTATTTATGCGTGATATATAACTTAATTCCTGGCAGAGGCTATGAATCAAAGTCTCCGAAGTCCTCTCTTTTTTACATTAATTTTAATCTAATTTAGTTCCTCCATGTGCCAGTGATCCATGCATGAATGGTGGAAATTGTTCAGATAGTGGATCATCATTCTTTTGCTCATGCCCGGATCGATATACCGGTGACCGCTGCCAAATTGATGGTAAATATTATTTCCAAAAACGTACTGAATCTATTTTTTCTTTCCCATTTTTATTCCAGAAAGAATTTTGTGGAATTGAGGTTTCTTTCATCACTAACAGTGCCCGCTCTTGTTAAATTTGAAACTATCCTCGACACTTTTTTCTTGTGCATTTGGATGGTCAGCAAAAAAAGCCCTGGTGGTCATGTCGCTGAGCATTCATAACATGACATTGTGGGCTTAGTCATTTTTCTTGTGCCTTTAACCTTAATATCGAAATTTTATCAATGAATCAAAAACTTTGTCAACAATATCTTGAATAATTTAGCAGTTTTCCTCATTAATATTCGGTGCGCATGTTCAGTTCAGATGAGCTAGCTCATTTTAGCCCTCAGTTTGTGGCCGCAATTTCTGATTGTGTGTGGTTTACTACTTTCGTTAACACTGCTTTGCACGATTTGCTTCGATTCCTTAAATTATAAACCGGTCATGCTTAAATGCAGCGTTCTAAAATTTAGAATGTACTCTTAAACCATATCCGTACCTATGTCTTGAAATTTTCGTCCAGGCAACATAATGACAAGGGATATAGTTATACACCTCTAAAACATGTATGACAATTTTTGGAATGGAAATTATAAATGATATTCTTAATTAGCAATAATACAACTTTGCGAGTTTTTACTATTCAACAGAAACGCCACCAGAATCTGACACAGAGATAACAGTGTTTGGCGCATCGGGAGATCAGGCGACAATTCCAATTGAAGAAACTGTCACATTTGCAGTTGTTTTAGTAATTGCCGAACAATTCGTCCCCGATCTGCAGAACAAGCGAAGTCAGGTTTTCAGAAATATGAGAAGTAGATTCCTTGTATTCTTGATTCCAATATACCGAAATAGTCGTGGTTTTATTGGCATTAAGTTCAATTCATTTTCCCCAGGAAGTATTGTTGCAGATATTAACATATTATATAATTCCACCGAACCAATTCCGACTGCTGAGGAAGTTCAATCACCACTCGTTGAAGCAAGAGATAATGGATCGGCGCCGTTTACTGTTAAAAGTTTACAAGTTGCGAAAAAGGGTGAGTTACAAGGTAGAAATATAACATACATAGGTAGAAATATAAAGCCCACATTCTTTTAATGCCAATAAACTGTTATATCATCCAAAGAAGACCACCTGTTTCATCAGTAAAAGCATAAATTGAAATCCTTCACAATATAAGTACAACATGGGAACGGCTAAAGGGAGAATTATATCCGAGAGTTAAGATTTTGGAAAGTTAAGTTTGAGTCGTGCCACCGTTCCTAACGACCACACCAAATTTCTTAACCCTCCCGATGATTTCTTTCAACTACCAGAGAGAGTTAAAATTGGCGTAAGTTTCTACCTTCAAAACTTAAAAATTTTAACATACTTGTAACTCTCTGTTGCTACGGTTTTGAAGATTTGTTATCCTGCATATTATTATAATTTGTGAAAGTTCTCTGGATCAATAATAACCAGCACAGTTGTAGTTGAATAACAATCGGTTTATGTCGCTGTCCATTTTGTAATGATATGTAATATAATTATAATAATTTAATAATTTATAAAGCGCTTTTTACATATAATGATCAAAAGCGTTCCAACCACATCCATCGCCCATTGCGAACTATTCACGCTCTATTTTAGGTGTGGCGCCAAGATAATAATATTCACAGCTTTAATCTTTGCAACGTCTTTCGCACCTTCGCCATGTGTAGTTCCTGCTTATATCAAGTACCTCATATAAAGGCTATCTAATTTGGTAAATCACATTGCATAAATTCCACATTTTCTTCGCAAAAGCTTTGTTTTATATTTAACCATTTTTAAACATCGAAATTTTATCAATGAATCAAAAATTATACCCACTATCTTGAATAATTCGTCAGCAGTTTTCTTCATTAATTCCACTCGACTAACATTCGCAATATTTTGTTGAGCAGTGTGAGGCTAACCCATGAATCTTAACCACATGCCCGTCATCAGTGATGGACTTGTCAATACACTAGCTCTCCTGTTTCCCAGATGTAATAACCGAGCGGAATTAGTGCCTGGGCTACGCGCTCTACTCGTACTCGGGCAGACTAAACGGCTACGTGATTGGACCATTGTACCATTTATTTGTGATATATAACTTAATTTCCTGGTGGGGGCAATGAATTAAAATCTACGAGTAGCGTCTGGTTAAAATGAATTTTAACATTTTCAATTTTAACGTAATTTAGTTCCTCCATGTGCCAATAACCCATGCATGAACGGTGGAAAATGTTCAGAAAATGGAACATCATTCTCTTGCCTATGCCCGGATGGATATACTGGTCGGCTCTGCGAAATACCAAGTAAGTATTATTTTCAAAAACGTGCTAGATGTATTTTTTCTCTTTCTCATTTATATTCCGGAACGAATTTTGTTGAATTGAGTTTTATGTTTTTGTGAAATTGAGTTTCGGAGCTTTGGTGGTGCAGTGTTCGTAGCAAGCGCCTTTCACCTCTGAGTGAGTTCGTGGGTTGGATTCTCGCTACGGACTCACGTGAAAAGTCAGTCAACGTCCTGCCGAAAGTCGTGGGTTTTCTCCGGGCGCTCCAGTGTTTTTTGCTTACGTGTATGGATGGCGAGCAAAAAATTGCTGCTTTCGGCAGATTAATATGACGCAATCACTCTATGAAATTTGGGGTGTTTGGTATAATAATTTTGATGATTTACTTCAATATATTTCCTCTGGTCTTTATGTCGTAGTTGTTCGTGTCATAGGTCTTAATATAACTAATAGTTTCTAAAGTAAACATATGCTTGTTGCTTGAGTATTTCTGTAATTGTTTCTGATATTCTAGGTATAACGCAGTATTGGCTGTTTTTTTTATAGTATTTTAATCACTTTATTTAAACCAACCACATTTAATATGTTTCAGCTTCAAACAATTGGCATATGTTTATTTTAGTTGTAGTCATCGTAACAATAATTTTTGTAATTTAATAAATTTTGTAAAAAGGTAGAGTGCCTCGCATGGGACTTCGAGTCCCGTTTGCACTCGTGCCGTTTGGTATGTCTTGTTTTACTGTCCAATAAAGTTTACAATATAATATAATACTCCTTTGTAAGGAATAAAGAAGATATAAACTCTTTCCCTGCTCGTCCCATTAAGCGATTTTAGTGTTTTAGGTTGGTGATTTTCAATCCCGACTCATTCCACTCCTGACATTCGCCATATTTTGTTGAGCATGCAGGGCAGGTTAACCCATGAATTTTAGCCATGCGCATGCCATTACTGATGGATTTGGAAATCCCCTAGCTCTCCTTGTTCACGGATGTAAATAGCCGAGCGAAATTAGTACCCACGATACGCGCTCTGCACGTCCCCGGTGATAAAAATGCTCAAGAAATGTCTGGTAGACTACAGGCATTATGCAGTTTCAACACCTTTACTTAACCAAGAAACTCTCAGAAAGACACTCGGGATTGATGTGATGATGACGTAATGCATGTGGGAGTGAAATTCCTAAACATTTATTACCTCCGCCAGAAAGTTAAGTCTTCCTTTTCGTTTGTATTTGTCCATACACTGCATGCGAGTTTGTCTGTCAGCTCAATAACAAAAATTTGACGGACTAATGGACATTACAATTGCGATTACAGTCTTTATCATTACTTCCATTATGTTACTGGCATGAGTTTTTGGATTTGGTTTTTTTCTTTAAAATGGTGAACAATCTGGTAATAATAGAACCTTCTGTAGTACCAAAAACTCGAAGCTCCAGACCGTCTATAAACACGGACATACCTAAGTTTGTCATTCCCAGGAGCAAAACGACGCATCAACGCCCGTTTCTAATTCGAACAACCAGGGTGTGGAACAGCCTAGCTGACGGACTGAAACTTAACATGATAAATTTGAACTCATTTAAATCTATTATTCTAAGTTATTACTTCCGTGCTTTGGAAATTTCCCACGATCCTGAAAATCCAAGAACATTCAAAACTATATGTACCAAATGTAATACCGCTCGAATTCTGGTTCAGCCTCTTAAGTGCTGCTATTAGTTATAGTTTTATTTATTTATTTATGTTTCTATGTCCTAATTCGGGCCCGCAGTAATTGGCTCACGCTGTTGCGGTCACCCTGCCTATAGTCATGTATATTATTCTTGTTATATAGTTTTGTGTATTGTAATATGGCGAAACTAATAAATAAATAAATAAATAAATTACCCATTGTACGGATTGATGGGTTAAGTTTGGATCAACACTGGACCAGAAATTAGCAAAAGTTAAGTTTAATTGTCTTCCTTCGGTGGTAATTGTAAAAGCCTTCAGTAGTTTGCCCATTTTGTTATTTATGCGTGTTATATAATTCATAATTTGCTGGCAGAGGCTATGAATCGAAGTCTCCGTGTCCCCTAGTTTACATGGATCTTAACATTTTTATTTAATTTAGTTCCTCCATGTGCCAGTGCTCCATGCGCGAATGGTGGAAATTGTTCAGAAAGTGGAAGATCATTCTCTTGCCTATGCCCGGATGGATATACCGATGACCGCTGTGAAATTGGTAAATATTATTTTCAAAAACGTACCTGATGTGTGTTTATCTCTTTCCCATCTTTATTCCGGAAATAATTTTGAGGAGATTTATTTCATCACCAACAGTGCAAGCTCTTGTTAAATTGAAAATATCCACGAGAATTGCTGGAGCAATACTGCATCGAGTCTCCATACCAATCTGGTATCCAGTGCCTTTTGCTTGTGCAGTTAGATGGTCGGCAAAAAAGCCCCGTGCTTGGTTGTTTACACGACTATAAGATAAAATATAGCAACATTTGCCTGTGACATCGCTGACCTTGAAACACAATCATTGCCTAGTTTGGTCGTTATTCGCTATTTTTAGAAAACACCAAAAGTGGCTTTGCACAAAAATGAAAATTTAAAACACAATTTTGAATTGATATGGCTCAAGATTGGAAAGTTTTTTATGACATAACAATGTGTCAAACAATTTGACTGATATCTTGCTCGACTGGTCCCTATTAGCATATTGCACGGATGCTATATGACTTTGCAGGTTCATATCTTCGCTTCGGTGCATGGCACTGCATGCTGTAAAGAAAAAAACACTACCGTTTGATTCGATGAAACAATATCATTTCTATGATGTTGACATTGGACTAAAACTATCGTTAGCGATTTATGACCTTTGAGAGTTCAAGCGATATCATATTTCATTATACTACTAGCCATACCTGTCGCCGAACATACCTTCGGCCACTTCGGACATATCTTTTTTGTAATACTCTTGTTTGAATCAGCATCCAAAACACTATTTAGAGTGTTATTTTCAAGCTTGTATCTTCATATAGTTCTCTTTTATTTCGGTATTGCAGAAAATTTATGTTCTTAGCGCGTCTCTTGAATCGGAAATACAACTTGAATCATCAAAAACAATGCGACGTTTGCACCATAGGAGTCTGGAAACACCAGAAATCGCTTCTACAGGTACTCCCTTTGGCATGCTTTGCACTTGTATCGGGCTATTGATCCTCCTTACAAACGCAAGAATCTAACATCTTGTAACAAGTCTACCGACAAGCCGTCAATGGATGTTTGGAACAACTTGTTGACAACTTGTAACAACCTTGTCGAAATGGTCAGATTTGTTGCAAGGTTGTTCTGACAGGTCCGTTACATGCTTGATATAACAAGATTGTTACAACCTTGTGTTGACAACCTTGTAACATCCTTGTTAAATCATGGCTGAAACAAACTTATCAGCACAGTCTTATAACAAGCTTGCTGGAAGTTGTTAACAGCTTGTTCCAAACTTGTTACAACAACTGGGAACAAGCAGAGCGAACACAACTTGTTGACAGCTTGTGAACAGATTTGTAACAACTTTGTTTGCAGACCTGTAACAACTTGTGCGTTTTTACGTGTGTATATGACCAAGCATACACGTGGTGCGCGCGTGCACTGTGATTTCATGAATGATTAATTTTATGCGTGATTGATTACTCACACACTCTTTACAAGAAGTTGAAAAATTATCCGTGGAAATTTTTTTGTCGCGAGGAGGACGTAACGAACATGTCATATTTGTCTTATTTGATAGTTCTTAAAACGCTGTCCAAACTTGCACCTTAAGAATACAAGTTGGATGTTAAAGCTTTCATTTTTGTGCACAAGCCAATTTTAATGTGATTCAAAAAACGAGCCTTCTTGCATGCAAAAGCTAAATTTTCATGTTTAATTTGCAGGGTTTTCAGATTTGTTACACCAATTTTAATATTTAAAGTTGCAACAAATCATGGAATTTTCAGACTTAAATTCTTATCATTTCAGGAAGTAGAAGTATCAGAGATTCTGATACTCTCAGACTTACTATTGTGGAAATATGCCAACAATTGCAGAGATCGAGTTGGTGTACAATGTATCAGAAATTCTGATACTTTCTAAGGCTTTTGTCCAGTAAATATCCCCAAAAATGCAGAGTCTAATGTCGAAAGTATCAGAAATTCTGATACATTCCAAGACAGCAGTGCAGAAAATATCCCTAAAAATACGGAGTCTAATGTCGAAAGTATCAGAAATTCTGATACTTTGCAAGACAGCAGTGCAGAAAACATCGCTAAAAATACAGAGTCTAATGTCGAAAGTATAAGAAATTCGGATACTTTCTAAGGCTTCTGTGCAGAAAATATCGACAAAAATGCAGATTCTAATGTCGAAAGTATAAGAAATTCTGATAGTTTCGGAGCCTTTTATATGACAAAAATTGCAGAAATTCGATGTCCAAGTTCACCTATTTCACCTATATACTGAAACGCTTGAAGCATACATTTTAAATAGTTACATTTGTTACATTTTAAATAGTTTATAAAGGCGCACTTTGTTTTCTGTGTAGTATTTTTTTCAACAGGAAAGAATGGCTCAGAGTAACATTTCTGCTAGCCGATTTATTCAAGTAAATATAATAATTATTTGTATATAATACATATATATTTACTAATGATTTTGCCCAGAAAAGGTTGAGATTCACCAGCATATATCTGTAGTTGAATAACGATTGTTTTACGTGTCCATTTTATAATTATTCCAGCCACATTTCTCACACCTGGCTAACTTTTGCTAACGGTATGGTCTGAGAAAGGTCGGTATTGCTCAAGTAACAGGTAGAAGAATCTTGCCATGTTATAATAGTTTTGTTTGTGGAAACACCACGTAAATTTATTACTGCAAAGCTTTCGATCCGTAAGCCCGGATCTTCATCAGTGCTAATAATATGAAATAATAAAGTATATAATAATAATATATAATAATAATATATCTTCATAATAATAATATATAATAATAAAAAAATAGTAATATAATAATAATAATATTTCTCTAATAATATATCTTCATCATATTATTAGCACTGATGAAGATCCGGGCTTACGGATCGAAAGCTTTGCAGTAATAAATTTACGTGGTGTTTCCACAAACAAAACTATTATATGTTTTATCGCCATGCAAACATACAAAGAACTTATTATATTGATGTTGTTAACCGTTCATTTTAAAAATCCTACTTTTAGTCTTGCCTTTTAGCCTTGTTTCACAACCATAAAAACCGTTAGAAATTTGTTATCAGTTTCTTTTAGTATCTCTCCTAGTTTTATGTTTTGAAGGAAGAGAGCTTTCGATTGAACTCTCTCGTGTTAGTTGAAAGGAAATATCAGAAGAGTTTGTGGTCGCTGGATTACGTTGACGTGGCTCTAACTTAACTCTACAAAATCGCTTCAACCTTCCCTGTAATAACTCTCGTTTTGTCATACCCAACTAATTTTATAGATCTTACACTAGCAGAGGAAGAGACAACGAATAAGAAAGAGATACGACTGTGTGAGGTATGTGGTGTCTTTAAATATTACTGGTACTTTACACAGTAGAAACATACATTAAACGTCGACACACAAACCTTTCAAATTTCAAAGCGAACTCTGATACTTTCTAAGCCTTGTATGCGCTAGGTATCGCTAAAAATGTAGAGTCTAATATCGATAATATTAATATGTGTATATATTGTATATATATATATATATATATATATATATATATATATATATATATATATATATAGTGCTCAATACCATGCAGTATTAGTAGAGCTTTATAATTGTTTTGTCTATACTTAATAAAATAAAGTCGCAACTCCGAGTTTCAAGCATTTCGTGAAGTTGATATAGGCTATAGGTTGATGGCGTAGCTATGGCATCCCTCTGGGTCCTTTGTTTGCTAATATCTTTTTATCTTTTGACAAAAGGAACTCGTGGGTCAACAACTTCCTTTCTGAATTCAAGCCTCTTTTTTACAGCCGGTATGTCGACGATAACTTCCTCCTCTTTCGTTCTACAACTCACATATCTTCGCTCGTCGATTACCTCAATTTTCAACAGCCATATATGACGAGAGCGAATGATATAATTGTTTTGTAATATGGTCTAATAGCCATTACCTGAATCAATAACTAATTCTCCTCTGTTATAGTAAGTGCTTGTTGACTGCAAACTCATTTGTTTTTCGTTTCGAATTTTTCGGAACAATTTATATTCTCAATGAACATGTTCTTTTCGCTGTTGTGTCGGTATTTATTATTTAAAAAAATTGTATTTACGTGATAAATCTATCTTGCTAGCCTGTCAAAATTGTTTGAGAGGTTTTTCTTGTTCGTTTATCTTGTAGTTTTGTGCCGCCATCTTATTCGCTAGTCGCCGTTCGTGGGCTGATATACGGCGAGTAGCTCCACAGGGGGCCCCACTAAGAGTTATGATTGAAATAATATTGTATTTATTTTTAAAAACCTGCTTGAATCCCTTGATAATCGATTATTTCTTCTCTCGAAGTTCTGTAAACATTTCGAACTGCTTGGAGTCATTATACTATCACTCTACATGACGTTTCACGAAGTATAGATGATCGCTGACAAGTAAGAACGCGGGCGCGAAAAGACGAAGGCGGCGAAAGAAGGTAGAATTAAACTAAAGGGTTGAAACTTCGGCGGGTCATCGTTTGATGTGTTCCATAAGTAGGTTGTTCTCCGGCAATTTCGCACGGGGCCCCAATGTGAGTTAGGATTGAAAAAATATTGTATTTATTTTTAAAAACGTACTTGAATCCCTTGATCATCCATTATTTCTTCTCTCGAAGTTCTGTAAACCTTTTAAATGGCTCGGACTCATTATACTTGACGTCACGAGAACAACCTACTTATGGAACACATTGTGCGAAAAAACCCTTCGAGTGTTTCATGTAAAAACATACGAAAAAACAATCGTTTATTGAATCTACTACATCAGTTGTGAAGATATATCCAAAAAGACATAGAATCTGCAAAAAAATATTCGAAAACACAAATAAATTGTGAATTTTAAGGCATTTAGAAATGTCATCTAGTCGAAGTTTCAACCCTTTAGTTTAATTCTACCTTCTTTCGCCGCCTTCGTCTTTTCGCGCCCGCGTTCTTACTTGTCAGCGATCATCTATACTTCGTGAAACGTCATGTAGAGTGATAGTATAATGACTCCAAGCAGTTCGAAATGTTTACAGAACTTCGAGAGAAGAAATAATCGATTATCAAGGGATTCAAGTAGGTTTTTAAAAATAAATACAATATTATTTCAATCATAACTCATAGTGGGGCCCTCTGTGGTAGCTCAACCAATTAGATTGCAGAATAGCTCACATACAGTGGATGACTATATATTAGTTTATAGCATTTCTAATTATGTTTGTCACCTGAAATTATTCTTGACCCTTAACCTTTTCTTAATCTCGAAATTTTACCAATAAATAAAAAATATTAGATTATAATACAGCCACGGTTCAATGCGAAATTTAGAATAAATATATTTTAAATGTAAATTTATTTTGATCTAGGTGAAATGGCTGCTTATCCGTGTCGTACCGTGTCTTGAAGTTTTCATCCAGGCAATATTTTGACCAGGGATATAAATATATATACCTCTATTATATGTATGGTAATTTTTTTGACAGGAAATAATAAATGGTTGCCTTAATTAACAATAATACAACTTTCCCAATTTTTACTATTCAACAGAAACCCCACGAGAATCTGAGACAGAGAGAACATTATTTACCAAAACGAAAGATCAGGCGACAATTCCAAATGAAGAAACCGTTACATCTGAAGTTGTTATAGTAATTGTTGAACAATTCACCCCCCCC
>CACRXK020012445.1:0-14783 GCA_902702795.2 Paramuricea clavata
ATGCCGTTAAAAACAGAGCCCTGATAACCAGTATAGACAGCTGGAATTTGTAATGCCTCAAGAAGACGAGGCATATCACCTTTTTCAAACCTGGTAAGTGAAAATAATAAATGAAAAGATTACATGCATGAACATACTGACGAAGGGTGAAACTATAAAAGCCATAGTGTACATATCAAATATATATATATATACATATATTAAATATAAATTATTATTATCAATATTACAAACAATGTGTTGAAAAGATATAGGGAGGAGACTAGGAGAGGGATTAGGGTATTAATTTCTATGCTGGGAAATAGAATAGAATAGAAGAGGAAACTACTGTACCTAAACATTTCTTCGCACTCTATTTCTGTAAAATCCAAAATGTTTGGCCTGCTATCGAGCACACGGCCTTCCCCAAACGCTACATCAACAAATAGCAAATCGAGGTCTTCTTCATCACTACTGCTGTTTGAAGAATCGCTACTATCATCGTACGACATCACTGTTACAACATCTCTAAAGCTTCTCCTAAAACCAGAGCAAATATACATTATTAAATACTTTTTATCTGAAAAGGAGAAAACAGCAATATAATCAATGTCAAATATGAAAGACGTACCTTCGCGCCGTCGCCATATTTGTTTGTTTTGCTGCCACGCTGAACTACTTCATGTAGCCTGTCATATAGTAACGGCTTGCGGTATTTTCATACACTTTAATCTTAATAACCTAAAAATACTAACCGCGAACGGCAAACGGCTGACGACAAACTGCAGTTTGCGGTTCGAAGTAAACGCAAATCTTAAGGTCTCTAATCTTTATAACCTACGTCAACTAATTGAAGAGCCGACTCGTAAATTTTCCGGCCAAATTTGACATTTTCTCCGATCAAAACTTTTTATGAGCGGACATGTAACCAACCAATTTCGGCTGGTCAAATCTCCAATCTCAAAAAATTGTTTATTTAACACATTTTTTATTAATGAAGCCAACAAGGAAGCAGCAATATAGTCTTCACTATTTCTCGCTGCATGAAGCCGCAAGTTGATTTAACTATAAATCTACATCACCTCAGTGCCGGATTAACCATATGGCACAAGCGGCATATGGCACAAGCGGACCCATATCTTTTCTTTTTGTTCCCTGTTTTACTGTTCAGCGCGGGGCCCCAAAAAGCCCAAGGTCCCCAGAGAAAACGTTATAGGCCCCCAAGATTTAAAAATCGAGGCCCCAAAGTGCGGGGGCCCAAACGATTTTTTTGTTCCCTGTTTTAGCGCGGGATCCAAACAGCGCGGGGCCCTAAAGAGTCCAAGGCCCCCAAAAGCAAAACCTTAAACTAAAAAAACCGCGAGGCCCAAAAGTTAAAAAAGGCGAGGCTCCAAAAAGCGATCGCGAGTCCAGAAAATCATAGGGTTCAGAAAATTTCTAAATTTGCAGCAAACTGTTATATTAAATTTATGCTAAAAGATCGCTGAATTTCGTGGAAGGCGGCAGAAGTTTATATGGACGCTATCATGGTTAGCTATTTTTCCCCTGTAAATAATAATGTTAATTGTGTAAACTGTGTTGAATTTCAGTTCGATCAAATTATTGATGTGTAATTCTTTCTCTTTGTGTAAATACACACACAGGGGGCAGAAAAGTACGATTGTGTTTATTTAAAATACCTTGTCATCAACCAATATATCGCATTGTTTCATCCAAGTTTCATCACGATGAAAATTATGTTGATTTTCGATAATATCATGTCTACTACTTCATGTAATTCAAACATTGTATTACAAGGACTGACCATAGTAGCGTGGGCTCATACTAGAACGATTGACTTTGCTTACACGTACAAATAATAGAAAGTGAAACCCCCGATCGCGAAATATTTCGAATGGACATAACTGGCGTGTTTCTGAACCAAAACCTTATATTTTTTGTATACAGTTTAGATATGATACACTTAGCATACCTGTACAAGGAAATTTTTAGAAACGGTTATTATACCGAAATTTTTGGGACTACAATTTTGGCTTATTTTGTTTCAACGTGCACCGCAACAGGTGGTGACGGAAGTGACGTAGTTACGCACTTAAAAGATATTGCGCATGACGAAAACTATTTTTCCAACTGATTCATATATATTACAGGCTCATACCATACAGTATTTTTATGATAACACAGTTTTCAAAATATCAAATATGGGTAATATGGCTGAAGAATTAAGGTGAGTTTAATATTTTCAAAGGATATATAAAACCATAAATATTTTAATATCCATGCGGTGATGTAGCCGAGTAGCTCCCGCAAAGGCGTTGAAGGCGCCAAAAATCAAATGGAGCTATATCAGACTGTTTAATATTAAAATCAGTGTACCTCAGTGTGTCTGTGGGTATTATTATATCTGTATAATTGATAAAATTATTAGTCAATCGTTTATATATGAATCGTTTTAGCATGTCCGTTTTTGATTTATACTATTTTCTGATAGTCACATGTTGCATGAGTCTATTCATCATATATTATTTTATACAATTAAATATTAAATGTATATTTTAATAATTTTTAAAATATTGTAGATGTATTATGCATGAGTCAATTCGAGGAGTAACCATCCCCACCCCGGGAACACACCCGGGCATTTGATTTGATTGGTTATGATAGTGTAAATGCCCGGGTGCCGGGACACAACTTGAAGACTAATGCACAGCCCTTGGGCAAGCTGAGAGTGGAAAATGCCCCACCCCGGGACGATTTTAAACGTTGATTAAACTTTTAATGGCATATAATAGCATAGTCATTTAATAACATTATAGTATTAAACTGCTATGGAATATTATAAAACTTTAATATAAACTTGAATATTGCTAAGAGTGGTTAAAAGTATTTAAACAATGAAATCATAAACCTTTAATAGTTGTATTTAAATTTGCATGGCACAGGTTATAATTTTCGCTTATTCTGACAATAAATTTCATGCCACCTTGACCACAAGGGCGCAAAATATGATCAGCGCGCCCACATGCGGGCCTGAAACTATGTTTTGCTGCCTTAAAATTTGCAGGTGGGATTCTGGGCAACCATTTGTCAAATCCCCAGGGTCCTTCAATACCCGGCCCCTGTGCACGTATATGAAAGGCAAATTCCCGACCCCTGTGAACTGTCTATCAGGCAAATTCCCGGGGGGATGGTTACTCCAGGAATTGACTCATGCATTAAAACAGCAATAAGTCATTCACTTAATGCTTTTAAAGATGTGGTACAGTCCGATCTGCGCATGTGTGCAAAGTAGCCATCTTTGTATTATACAAACAGTTTATTTAGGTTTTTATTTCATTTTATGGTCTTGCAAAGCTTAATTGTTGTACCTTGATAGTTTATTATACTCTAGTAGAATCATGAAAATATAAATACAGTAGTTGTCGAATAAAATTCAATATTTTGGATACCGACAAAGCCTTTGTTTGCATATGACTGTACTGCATCTTTAAGATATATTAAACCCTTTTTACAGACTAAGTGAGGAACAGAAAATAATCATTGACTTGGCATCAAATGGTCACAATGTTTATTTTGGAGGAATTGGTGGTTGTGGCAAAACCTATGCTGCTAATTGTATTCTTCATATTCTTCAAAAGAGAGATGTTAAATTTGTCTGCACATGTACTACAGGAATTGCTTGCACATTGTATGAGGATTTCCCTGCTCAAACTATTCATTCCTTTGCTGGAATTGGTGTATGCCGTGGCTCAAAAGAAGAAATTATACGGAACATATTATCAAATGAAGAATGTGTGAAGCGTTGGAGAGAAACCGAGGTGCTTTTTATTGATGAAATTTCTATGTTGAGTCAGAGAACATTTGAAATTCTCCAGCATGTTGCTCAAAACATTAGAGGTTCAGAGTATGTGTTCGGTGGGATCCAGACTTTGGCATTTGGAGATTTTCTTCAGTTACCTGCTGTTAATAATTATGTTGATGATGGCAACTATGCATTTGAAAGTGTTCTGTGGAATGCAACATTCCCACACCAAATAATTTTACATGAAAATTTCCGTGCCAAAGATGATGATAATCTAACAAGTCTTGTTAAAAATTTATCTGTTGGTAATTATAATGAAGAAAATGTTAATCTGATCAAAAGCCTCAGCAGACATATCAATCCAGCAGATTTAGGCCTTGAGTATGTGCCAAAACTATTTCCCTTGAATGATGACGTTGATTTTGCAAATGTCAGGCGATCAAGTTGTTTTTGAATCATATGATACTGGAGATACAAAGGTACTAAACAGAGAACTAATAGCTCCCTGCAAATTATCATTAAAAGTTGGGGCACGAGTAATGTTCATTTACAACATTAATGATGTTATAAAAAATGGTGTGTTGGGAATTGTAGTATCGTTTTCAAACGATCTTCCAGTTGTTCAAACAGACTTGGAAACATTAGTTGTGAACAGAGTCACTTGGCCAGTTTATGACAAGCACAGTTCTTCAAAGATAATAGGCACTAGAACGCAGCTCCCTTTAAAGCTAGCTTGGGCGATGACAATCCACAAGGCCCAAGGAAAGACACTTCCTGCTGTTGAAGTACATTGCAAAAACTTATTTGCCCCTGGTCATCTATATGTAGCGATCTCAAGAGTCAAGGATTTGGATAAATTATCTGTCATTGGTTTTGACCCTAGTAAGCATACAATTCCACCACCAAAGATTGTATTGAATTTCTTAAATAACATTCACAATGTCACTATGGATCGAGATTGCATGTGTTGCCATGCCAAAGTGTCAATACCATCAGATACAATAGATGTAGCAGTTAATGAGCCACTTAATGATGATGATGAATTAATTGGAGAGGAACTAGATGAAATTGATGACATTATCAGGTCATACTTTACATCAAGTCCTGAATCTAACCTCGAATCTGCCACATCTGCATCATCCAGTTCTAATAGCGATATTGTCAATATGGCTAATATAATGGATAAAATGTCAAAATCACCTGGCTTCCACAAAATTCCAAAGGATTTTAATTACTCTTCCTTCTTGTTATCACTAAAGAGTGCTGAAAATTTTGCAGAAGTTATTGGTGGTGTGCCAGATGTCAATCCAATTTATGATTATCTGTTGGGTCCCAATGTCATGTCACAAACGAAATTATTTCTTGGTGTCCAGTGGAATAGGATTTTTGAAATGGTCAGAAAATATGTTTCTGATGTCAATACAGTCGTGAAAAGAACACAATTCACTAGCCATTTTGGGGATTTACATAATTTCCTTAGTTCGAAAGAATTGGAAGCAGATTTTTCAGAACTTATTACAATCCCTGTGGATCAACTATCTGAACAGCACTTTCACGCCCTTACTGAAATCATTTTCGGTTTAAACAAGAATGTTTTGAGTGTTCTTGTTGGAGAATGTTCCTCTTCTCATGTGGACCCCACAAGGGCTGATGTAAGGCATATGAATGATGATGGTTTAGGAAAGGTTAGATATTGTGGTGCTTGGGCGGTTGCAAAGATCAAGAATTTATGCAAGATATATTTTAAGACAAATATTCATTCTACCAATGTGTCAGTCAGGATGAAAGCTAAAGAAGCATATGTTAAGGCTGAATTACTCTTACAGTTAGTATGGTCCAGTTCATTTGCTCAAGAGCACTCACATTCTAAAGGCACCCTTACTGTTACTATACTGAAGAATTACGAAAAGGGAAATCTAACCCATATTACAGATGACATGTTTGAGTGGATCCTTGACTTAGAACAAGAAAGAGTCAATTTGCTTAACAAAACAAACCTTTCTATTCATCAGGATGATCTTATCGAACATGTACTTTCTTCTATTGAGAAGAATGAGGAACTTTTTAGAAAGTGGAAAGCCCTCTTTTCAATGAACGAAATTTTGTGTTCCACGACAATTAATCTGGATGTTGTTCAGAATTTAGTTTGCGAATTGTTTAAAGATGTCATTACAAGATATGTTAAGATGGGAGTTGGGGAATTTTTACGGGAATTTCGGAGAGATTTTCAGTTACAGAAAACGGAGGCACATCGGAAAAAAGTGGTTGAGAAAAAGAAAAAGAAAGACTTAGCATCAAGCAAAGTAACATTGAAGTCTATTAGGGATGACAATTCAATGAATAAAACTAATTCACATAGGCATTTGCTAACAATGATCGAACATCAACAGACAGTATTTCAAAGTACAGTATATAGCAAGAGTGAGCTACAGTTGTTATGCAAGGCTTACGGTTTGGTTTTTAGGAAAAATGATTCAAAGTCGACACTTTCAGAAAAGTTAATCCCAGCCATACAACAGTCCCAGTCCATTCCACATCCTCTTGCTTTATGTGATTCACAACAGCAGTCTTCAACATCAACTATGGATACTGACGATTGCAGTAATCAGATTTCTTTAGAGCACTCCCATAATCAATCACAAGGTAAATGCATACACAGTGCAGTAACTGTGTGCTGAATTGTGTGTAATGTTTGCATTCCTGAAAGCAATCTTCAGTCAGTTAATATAGCATGTATGTTTAACAAAGAGTGTACTATCAGGAGTAACGTAAATCCGCCTGTTTAATTTCATCTATCTTTCCTTTCAATACCGCGTAGATCAGCTGGCAGAGCATTGGGCTAGTATTCCAAAGGTCGTAGGTTCGATTTCCACCGTGCCGGGCATATTTTTCAAGCTCGCCCGGTGTGGATATACACTCAGAGTAACATCGCAAACATTACACAGTTAATAGACTATAATAGTTAATATTAGCCATAAGTCCTAACAAAGTTTCAATATAAATAATATAATACAATTAACTATATACATTTATTAATACAGTACGTTATTGAATTAATTATAGAAGGAATCAGCCGTAGAGAAGAAGATGAAATTCCACAAATTCATGCGCCTTTGAGGAAACGATTCAAACCTTCAAAAGAAGAAGAACAAGTGCTATGCCTGGATCAACAAGATAACAAAGCAATGGAAAGAGCATACGAAAGGTCAATCCAGTTTAGAACATCTTTGAAATCTATAATCACTTGGCATGAAAAGCATCCGGTATAAGGCAAAAAAGTTGTTGGTTTCAGGCTTCAGAGCGGTCGGTTAAAAATGTCTTTGATGTGAACATTTTCTATACACGTATATATGCAAAGATTTCCCTATGCCTTTTTTACAAAAGTATTAATTAATCACTTCATTATTTTATTCTTCTTAATTATATTTGTTCAATAATCTATATGATGGCCACATTTTTCTATGGCTCTTTTGTCTGGTCAACTATTGAAGTGTTTGTATCACATACATTCCATTATTCCCTCATAAGACATACCGGTACCTAATTGAAACCTGAAACCATACAACTTTAATTTTTTAGCCTCAGTTGTGTTACTAATTGTGAATCAACTCCTTCCCACTTTCCTACTACATAATACTTATATTTACAATTACTATTTACACTACTTACTAACATAATGTAAGTTATTTAGGAGTTTTATGTTTTAACGGAACATCTCTTTTGAAAAACGCCAAGTTCTCAACTGATCCGGTATTGCTGCGATTCGTAGTTGTTGTCTGTCCAAGGATAATGCTGTTCATAGTGGGGCCATATTGTGAATATGTCGGATTCGAATTTTGTCCATTATGTCCTCTTTCTTGACAAAAAATGTTTTCAACCAAGTCACTGTTTGTACGAAATGGTGATATGGTAGAACCAGGAAATCGTATGAATGCAATTTTGCATATTTCGTAGAAACCAATAATCATCGATGCTAGATCAAATCGAAGTTTATGAGACAGAAGTCGTTTCCCTTGTTCGCATTTCTTAAGTTCCACGTGTTCGGCAGCATCCGTTTCCCATCTCTTCAGATAATCTAGCACTTCTTGATTTTGGGCCAGGCGATGGTCAGCTAAACTACTAACAGGTCTCTTGTCTGAAAAAGTCTGGATAATCTTGCTCGTCATGGTCAAAAACTCAATGGTTCTATCCAGGTAGTCTGCATTATTACCTGTAGTCTGCTGAATATACTTCTTGTATGCCTATAGTGTAAACCAAAAAATTAAATTAAACCACTTGTGTTACATGTATACACGATGTCGATGTATTTACAAAAGATCTATATATATATACCTCTCATGAAATTTACTCCAATGCACCTGTTCGGTTAAAATCTTTTTACCGCGAAATTGATGTTCCAAAATTGTGAAAGAATTTTATATGGCAGAATAATTTGAAGGGGCCGGCATTTCATAAAGTTTACATGCATTTATTGCACTTTCCGTCGTATTATATTTTAGATAAATAAACACATTTCTGATACTTAATAATGTGCATTTATGTAACGGTGATACAACTGTATAATATACCTTCATCAAATTAAGCATGTTCATTGATAAAACATCTTCAGCCAAGTGATTCCTCATTCTAGTGGCATAGCCAAGATTGAAGTGTACTTCGGTAAGTCGCTCGTGGAGCTTTAGTGAATTTGTTGACTGATCCCATCGATAAGCTGCATATAGGTGACTCCATTCTATGGTATTATTGCCATAACTAAGCAATCTTACTCCATTAGGTCTACTTTTCTCCAGGTTATTTCGCAACTTTTTGATGTTATGCTACAATTATAATTGTAATTGAAATTAGTTGTTTGAAATTGTTATTCATTTCACTGGATAACCCAAAAACTCGTATACACAGTGATGTTGCACGACTGAATATTTCCAATAAAAATCCATATGGTAATCCCGCAAAAATATTTGAGAAATGTATAATAAGGGGCTGTTTATATGGGACGAGCCAGCTCGGGTACCCGACCTGGTCCGGTTTATGCGAGATCCCACCTTATTCCGTTATTATTTCCAATTAAATTTTATCTTGCGTTTTTATGGGGACCGAGCTGGCCGGTCTAGGGAAAGCAAGCTAGCCTGGATAACAGGGATAGCTCGCATCCATATAAACAGCCCCTAAGTTGGTGTAGAGAATTTGACCAGTGTATTGGTTGGCAAATTAAAGCTGAAGCTTGCAATTTCGATTGTTGAAGTTCTATACAGCTATTTCAATTACGGTTGTCAGCGACAATATTCAAATGTACATTACGAGCGCGAAAGAATGATAGGAATAATCATAATCAGCATATTGAAAAATATGAATTTCTATCATTCTTTCGCGCTCATGCAGTACATTTGATCATAGCAGCTGACAACCTTAGTTGAAATAGCAGCTCTATATCAACTTACAGATGGGTCTAGCATAAAAACCATTGGCTTCCTGGTATAGGGATTTATGGTAGTAAATCGTGCAGCTTCTGGATCTTTCCCATGAAAATGCATCTTAACGAAATTCCTGTTGGCTTCTCCTCCATCGAAACAGGAATAATTTGCTTGGAAACCAAATCTTCTTAACCATCCAACAGCTTTCCAGAAATTCGTGTATATTGTAGCAGAGTCGGCTTCTGTTGTTGGGAAGTGTGCGAACGGAAAACGAAAACCGTTGTTTCCGAGAAACACAAATTGGAGGACGTGTGTCGCAACCTCTACGGTTTCGTCTCCTTTAATATAAATATTCATATATTAATTTATTAGATTTTAAGTTAAATTGCCACATATGACATGATTCCATTATACATTTATTAGGCCTAGTAAATAGCTTTTAATATATATATACAAGTGCAGTATCCATAGAGCATTACTGCATTAGTATAGGCTATATATAAAAAACATTTTTATCGGACATCAATAAGCCAATATGTATATGTAAGTACCTTAAAACTCAGAGGAACTGCATTAATCTTCAATTAGTGTAAAAAATATTTTATCGTAAAAATTCTTATTTAGCACAACATGTATAGCTTGCAACATGTGTGCACTGCATGCATATTTTTAATACGTTACTTGTGTCTATATTCCCGTCATTCTTTCGCGTTCATATGATTATTTTGTATTATTGACTATTGTATTATTTATTTTAACGTGACGTCAATATCGGCACATGGTGGTCAACTTAAAGGAAACACTGAGTGGTTTATTTGTTCAATATTATTAATTTGTAACTTTTTATATGTATTTTATCAAATGACTTGCTTATATATACTTTATTTTATGTAATTGTGTTTGGTGGCAAATACATACACTTTAGCATAATTTGCTCTCTCCCTAAGTCATAAGCGTCGATACAAGTAAAGTTGACTACCGTGTATGTGTATAACGCCTACGTGAAAGCCAATACTGACCTTTAATAATAGCTTGCATGCTGCGGTTTTCTTCACCCAAGGACACAATGCCTACAAGTTTCCATTTACCATGGTTAGATTTCATTTGCAAATCTTCCTATAAAATATATGAGATTCAGATATAAATATAAAAGTGTGTATAAAAAAAGGAGACATTATTTTTAGAAATTAATCTGTTGTGACCACATAGTAATAGAAATGAGTTTTTAATATTTTATTATGTTATACCGACATTCAACGATAAATAACAACTATACGTAACAAATAATTTTGGCCTGCAATGAAAAAGTATCCGTACCGTAATTATCGAAAAGGTGTATATATAATCAAAATCAAAATGTACATGTAGACCGTACTATATATTGTACAAGTGAAGACATAAGCTGCATAATTTACCAGATTGCTTCGTCAAATGACAATTCACTAACCTGTATAGACATTTCATCTAGAATTATGCCTCCCTCACGTCCGGCGGGTCCTATATTTTTCTTATCAGCCTCTTGTGTCATCCATTTACCTACTGATTCATTGAGGCCAGGATTTTGTGTACATGAGTTTTTGTACATTTGTAACAGTCTCCCAGAAGGCAATCGAAGCATTCCACTTTCGCCCAATTCTCTGTATGCCTCAGGACTTCTGTTCCATATAGACAAACATAGTCTTATAATCCTGTCAAACGAAAAAAAACCCGTCAATATTGATGCAAGCGATTGAAGCGAATGTACGTCTATTACTATTTTATTTTCAATACTATCATAATATTAATTACTCAAGCTGAAGAAGAAGGATGATTTTCGACGTGTCTCGTAACTAAATAAGTGTGTGATACTCGAGTCCCGAATGCGAGAATAGGAATTGTTGATATGCTTATCGTTTTTGTGTTACTGCTATGGATACTTTGAGAAGGAAAATCTGTTGCATCACAAGGGTTAATACAACGATTTGTACACACAGCAGCAAGAAAATGGACAGTTTTGTCGTTTTTGGATTTTGTAATCAATAAAATCAACTTTGTCGTCTTCGGACATGAAGCCTGTTTATATATATCATTCGTAAATATATCAATGACTGTCTCAGCGAAATTGTATATTTATAAACAACTTACTTTGGGTGCCACCTATTGCCTTTCTGATTCATTTGTGCCAGCGCTTTTTCTTGCGATTCAAAGAATATTTTCATGTCGTCACTTAAAGAATCTTTTTTGACTTTTTGGAACATGAAAAGGATGTCCTCGTGATCTTCATCTTCGAATGTTTTCATTTCTTTTCCAATTTTGTTTTGCAAATATTTTGTTCTTCTTTCTGCACTTCTTCTGCGAGCCTGCTCTCGTCGTATTTTCTCTTTCAATTCCGCTTCCGACATGTAACTCTCTCTCTTCAATTCTGTAAATTCATTACTTTGTGGTAGGACTGAATAATTTCTTTTTAGCAAAGTGCAGTGGTCACACAACGCTTGTGAACTTCGCTTGTAGTTAGCTTGATGTAAACCATTACATGCAGTAGAGCGGTGGAATAAAACGAATCGGTCGCCTTCTTCGACAGCCCCATTGCCATTGGCAGGAATATGCCATTGTTCAGTTATTCCATTTACATTTCCTTTGATATCTCTGGTGATAATTTTTGAATCCACAGGAAAACCTTTGCATATATCGAAGTCATCTAGCACACGAAACAGATAAATAAGCATTTTGCGAGAAGGCCCCATTTCTTGTATACAAATGGTTTCTTTCTCAATTGCACGATTATTCACTCGCACTACAAAAGTCCAATCCTTAAAGATTTTAACTTCTTTTAGTACCCTGTTGCCGTTGCACAAATCTTGGGACGGAATCTTTATCCACTCAACAAAATTATCATTTCTATTCGACAAATGCCAACCAAAATCTAATGTTAAATTTCCAAGATTTTCCCATTCGATGCGATCGGACTCTATATCAACTATTTTGCCAACTCTTGACAAAGGATAATGCCATACCCTCTTTCCGTTGACCCGCTTTTGTGTTCTGACTGCCGAGGGAAATACCTGGTTTATAATCATTCCAAGCTCACTTGCAGTTAGGTTGACATTTTCCTTATCTGGGCAGCTATTTTGAAAACTTTCAAATATGGACACTGTTGCGATAAACGAATTGTCACTTATTTGGTAATTCATAAAAAGCCTACAAAATACAAGCCAAATTGCACCGGTGTTGCTACAAATAGGTCTATATTAACAGAATTAACGAAACCGTTTCAGATTTTATTTAAATGTATTGCCATTTTTTTCCGTCCCAGAAGTATAGTTTATTTTTTAATTTAAATAGTCTATTGATATATCGTAAGTCTGCACACACGCCGAAAACGAGTTTAAATCGTGACCGGTTTGTGTAAAGACTGCCGTTTGGAGTACAGTCATGGACAAAGTCATGAATATATTCACGGTTGATCGTTTCAAGAATAACTGTTTTAAATTAGTGAAAAGCTTACCATCTAGATACAATAGCGTGTGTTGCTTTGCAAGAAAATTTAGCTTTTTTGGAAACGAATTCTTCCGGGTGATTCGCATTTCGTTTAGTAAGGAAACGTTCCATATTTGATTTTGAATTTCGCAGTATTTTTTAAAAAATGTGTTAATTGTTATTTAAATATTACTGTAACCGTTAATTCGATTAAAAGGTCATGGAAGGTGAAAGGTCAATTTTCCTTCAACTTCCGTTCTACTTCCGGTTACAATGTCGAATTTACTTCCGTCACCAGTTGTTGCGGTGCACATTGAACGAAAGATTTTCGGCGTTTCATCCCTTTCTTATTTATGTACGGGTTACACCCTCGGCATCCTTTCGTAAGATGTTCGGAAATTGTCGTTGCAATGCAATATGTTTGAATTACATGAAGTAGAAGGCATGATATTATCGAAAAATAAAAATCAGCTAATATAAATATGGGATATTGGTTGATGACAAGGTATTTATAAAACACAATTGTACTTTTCTGCCCCCTGTGTCAATCTTGTTTTGCATAACTATTAATCTGCATGTGTTAATATATTCCACTCTATTGTCCATATACTGTATAGTCGTTATATTCCCCAGCAGGCTGCCCAATTTACTGTTCTAGAACATTTGGAACATTTAATAGTTTTGTTTGTGGAAACACCACGTAAATTTATTACTGCATAAAAAATAGATAAGTATAGGTTATTTTGAGGCAACGAGGGGATATAACTCAAAATAACGTACTTATTCACACTGCGAGGTCGCGTTAATGAGTCAGAAAAGAAATAATTCTCAATGCCATATTTTCTCATTTTTTGTGCTGCAACGACATTGCAGGTGAATATTAGAGGGGATTATTAATTGCAGGTGAATATTAGAGGGGATTATTAAACGGAAATTGATTAGAGGGGAATATTGAATATATTCCCCGACAAGAACAAAGGAAACCGAGCAGGGTGAAAAATAAGAAATGATACTACGATATGAAATGGATATAGTACGATATGAAATGGAGTGCACACGGTGTTCTGGAACAGTGTTTAGTTTATTAATATATATGTGTGCAACCATGCATTATATATACAAATAACAGCAAATCATTATACGCTTTATTATGCGAATAACTAATGATAGTTATTTGTATATATAAGTATGCTTTTGCAATGTTTTTACTCGTTGATTTTGTCCAACACTGGCGTTCAAATAGCATATGATAAGTATATGTCGAAATATAGCGGTTAACCCTTAAAAATAACGCTCTATATGCCTGTCTATGCAGTGTGCATTGGATTACACAAAATATGTCGCCTCCATTTCCGATCACGTGAAAATAGGCAGTGTCACGTGTCTGTTCTGGCTGCCCCTACTCGAAAATCGGGGTAGTCAGAACAGTTCAGAACAGTCATGTGACTCTCTTCTGTTCCATTCCATTAGTGTTCCGAAAATCCGGAGTACTCCGAACAGTAAATGGAGCAGGTATCACTGCAGCCTGCAGGTATCACAAAAATATTGTTATGCATTATGTTTCGTGTGCACTAATGGGCGGTATGTGTGCTCGATCCCTCGGGGCAAAGAACATGAATGAATGAATGAGACTTTATTTACCAACGGTGAAAACTCATCAGGATTTACACATATACATGTATACAAGTTACGAAATTACACACAGTTCAAAATATTACCCACGCTAAAAATTACAAAAGAATATTAATATAAAACACTTAACACTGCATGCTTGTCATTAGTGTCGTGTAATAAAAAGTTGAGTATTGAAATAGCTACTGATACTGCCCTTCAATACAATAAAGCGACTGCTACGCAGGCTACAACTCGATTGGAAGGCTGTTCCATTTTTTTGCGGTTGATACAGGGCCTATAGTTATAGGAACAGCTAGCTTGCCCTCAAAGCGAATTTTGGCCATCTTCGATGAACACTAACATCGCCATTAAGCAAAATCTTTTAAGTCTGCGCTATTCACCACTATTAAGTCTGCGTCAGAGACGCTCGTGGGCACCACAGGTGGTATCTGTCGTATTACCCTTCTCCGCAATCTCGTACCCAGAGCCATCGTTCTGGGTACGAGATTGCTTTCTCCGTA
>CACRXK020012446.1:0-15113 GCA_902702795.2 Paramuricea clavata
ACCTTGAGGAACTATCAGGTTGGGATGCAATGGTCGACTTTTCAACAAGGGGTAACGCATGTTTGGATAACTGCCTTACAAATAGAATAGATTTGTTCTCAAAATGTTATCCTTTCCACATGTTAACTAAAACAGACCACATGGGGGTTATTTTACCAGCAGGAACGAAACTAAAACCTATGCGCCGAAAGGTTGAATTTCGGGATTGTAGAAAGCATCGAAAGGAAGATTTCCACAAAGCTTTAGCAGAAGAAGATTGGGAGGATGTATCGCAGTCCACGAATGTAAATGACGCTGTGAATTGTCTTGAACGTAAGATCATGTATCATATGAATAAATGTATGCCCACAAAAACAGTCTCAATTTCGTCACGTGACCCTTACTGGATGAGTCCTTTAATTAAATCTTTGCTAAAATCTAAATCCAGAATTGCTCGGTCGCAAAAGGATAGACTCAGTTTAATTAACAAAAGGATTTCTGATGTCATTTGGCAAAACAGAAGAAATTTTAGGCCCTTGGTGGGAAGTAGAACTTGGTGGAGAAAGACGAATGATATTTCTCAGCGAAATGCATCGTCATCAAGAGTTACTTTAGATAATGCATCACTTACAAGATTAAATCGCTACTTTGGCGAACTCTGCCACGATGATAGTTATGTCGAACCGACGCTCTCAATTATTGGTGATGAAGTAGATATTCCTAGCTTTACGGAACAGCAGGTATGGAATGCCTTGAAAAGAATAAAGAGGACAGCAACAGGTCCCGATTATATTCCCTATTGGGTTTGGAATGATCATGCGGAAATTCTAACCGAAGTTATAACTAACGTCTGGTATTTGTCCCTTTCATCACATACTTGGCCAGATTCATGGAAAAGAGCGAATATTAACCCTCTTGCAAAGGTTGATTTACCAAAGGAAGATGGTGACTTTCGTGGAATAAATATTACACCTGTAATTGCGAGGACCTTCGAAAAGCTCGTTTATAATAGTCAGGTCAAGTCGACAGTTGAGGAAATTTTATCCCCAACGCAATTTGCGTACAGGCGGGGGGGGAGTTGTACAAACGCTCTGTTAACTATTCAGAACAAAGTACACTGTTAATTTCGAGGAGTCAAATTGACTCCAAAAGTGGAGTAAATAAAAAAGGTACAGAACGACTCCTTTTTTGGAGTAAATTTTACTCCCTTATTTACTCCATTTTTGGAGTATATTTTACTCCATAAGTAGAGTTGTTTTTACTCCTCAAAGAGTAAAAACAACTCTACTTAAGGAGTAAAATTTACACCAAAAATGGAGTAAATAAAGGAATAAAATTTACTCCAAAAAAGGAGTCGTTCTGTACCTTTTTTATTTACTCCATTTTTGGAGTCAAGTCGACTCCTTTGGAGACAAAATGACTTCTATATATCGGAGTAAAGAAAAGTCTTTAACTAACTTTAGAAATCAATAAAGACATTTTTCGAGTCAAAATAATTTATTATCCCTACAAGTAAGGTATATTATAGCAGGAAATACAATTTGCTGTAGCATAATATAATGAAATACTCTTACGCCCAATAATATTTTAATGAAGTTCTAAATTGATTAGAATGATATCATGAATACATGATTAGAATGATATCATGAATACATGTGCAATACAATTACAAGCCTGTCAGCATGAATTGAACCTGCAGCCCTGCAATTCTACCGCAGCCCTCTGACCTAAAGAGCCCTTTTGCCAAGAGGTAACCACAAGTTGTTGTATGTATACCATGGTGGTGTCATTGGTAGTGTATTAAATAAACTGCCCAGGATGACACTGGTATTATATACATGAACTCTTGGTTACAGTAGAGCTTGATCGACTGTCAGGGCGATGGACTCTTAGGGCTTCAGGACCTTTGACGGTTAAAAAGCTGATCAGAATCACCTGTAGGGCAGCAGGTTCCATTCCCAGCACAGTACCGGCTATTACATAGTTATTGTTCAAAAAATTTACATTTACAGAAAAGCTTTAACCCATTAAAGTGCCTATATCACTTGTGGGATCTTTACGGATTTGAAAAGAGCGCAAAAAGTTATTTAACAAGTTATTCAACCTTTTTTTATTTAGGTCAATAGTTTCTGAGATATAGGCCCTCAAACATGGCAATTTTGACCTTTTTGGAAAAAAAATCCGTCGTACTAAATTTTGCTTGGGGGCCTGGGACTCAGGAACGCGAGCGTAAACAAACACTATAAATTATATTACAAATTGCCGCTACAACTTACTAAAATGATCATTTTGGCAAGAAAACTCGGTTTATTTAACTCAAAATCGTCTTCCAGTACTGACAAAAGTTCATATACGATTGCGCGAAATATAAAATCGTGGTGAAACGAACAAAACGACTTCAAAATCAAATTTGAAAGTGAGCCTTCCTAAATGCCGTCAAGCATATTTGGCTGTATATTATTAAATTGTCGAGCATGAAAGAGTTGGCATACACGGAAGAATATGTTTTGAAAGCTAGAAGAATATAACAGGGATGTAAAGAAATTATTTATAGATGGAACGGGCATAATCGTGTTAGTTCTCGGTAAGTGAATCGAATATTTTCCATTTGTAAATATCGTGTGATATTCACATTTGGCAATTAATATTCTGCGACTGCAAGTAAACAAACGAAAAATTGTGTATTTTAGATTCAATACTATTATAGCTTAACCATTGAAAAACACTATAAAATTTGATATAGACAAGGGAGGGATAACCGGTTTGATTTGCTATTCACAAAATATGCAGGAATTGATTCTGTTTGCCTCAATTGCTTTTGATCTGATCATTTGAAAAGATTTATTGCACAAACATGTGGTATAAGCTGATTCAAAGGAGAAGTAATTTTTGAGTAACTTTGGATTTATTCAGTTTAATAGGACCATGCAAAGTTTCTGCTTATTATAGGAATAGGTTAATGCACCTTGCTAATGTCAAGGCAAAGCTTGAGCTGCACAGATTACTGTGTCTTGACTCTTGAATAAGCTGTATAACAGATCACTGGTTTGCCTCATCTTTACTTGATTAAAGAATACATTATTAAAGTCTAAGGTATATGTCTCTACTTTTAGGTCTTTATATCAGTGGCATACATGTGATTCGCCAGATTAGCTCATGGTTGTAAAAAAGATGAAATAATACCATTGTGTTCTGTTCATCAAACTATCTGCAGTTTTTAATGGAAAGATGCATGTGATGACTTGAAAGGATATGAATATTTGGAAAATGAGAAATAAGAAATATTATTTTAAAGCACGACTAACCACAAATATGATTTTTGGTATGTGCAATATCTGTATCATTCGTTCGAAGAAATGTTATCTCTATAATAAAAAAATCCCCTTCTTCATCAACCTTTTTACTGTCAAAGTTTCAAGATATGATGTCATTAGGTGAATTTTTACTATAAAGATACATTACATTTCTTATTAGAATTTTGACCCAAATATCACACAAACCAAAAATTCTATTTGGCTTTAATAGTCCAACTTTAATTAATGCATGCTTGATTTTTTTGTCATTAACTTGCATTTAATAAAGTTACAGCACACATAGTGCACAAATAATATCTTAGTTTATTTTTTTTTTAAATCAACAGACAAAGGAGTCAAACTCATGAAACAAAAACTGAATTCATGCTACTGTGTACAGGAAAATGTTTATTTAAAAACTTGATAAACAAGAACAGCTTAGGAAGACAGGTTATACAGAACTGAATAATAGTTGAAGGGTCTTGTACAGATGGAAATTATCGAGTAGAAGTTTATATGCATTTACTATACCTAACCAGGAAAAGTTGTGAAAAATCGAAATGCAACTGCTGATCACTGGCAGAAATCCAACCTGCCCTGCAATTCCGGTGCAGCGCTTGCTGTAACCAATATATACAGGGGTGGAAAAAATAGGTGAGCACTGCTCATGCGCAGTAAATGTTAAACAGCTGCAGGAAATTTGTTTGAATGAAGATTTGCTATTGATTAACATTTGAAGGAAACCTTAACACCCATGTCCCACTATGGGTGCAACAATATATGGTTGACAGACATTCCTTGAATTTAAAACCATGGTCAGCTAGAACACTATATAAGTTTACGCACATTTCAGATTTAGCACAAAAATACTCTAATACTAATAAAGGAAATTTTTGTCTCCAGGTTGTGCTCCCGGGAACCTGGCTTCTCACTCAATTCAATAATAGTTGAAGGGTCTTGTATAGAGGGATATTTAATAAATGTATATAAATTTCCACTCAATAATTTTCATCTGTACAAGACCTTTCAAACAGGGTCAGCCCTGCAAACCAGGCACACATAAACTGGCCTGGATCCTTGCAGATGTCATCATGGCTCCAACCCTCACAAGTTCAGGTTGTTTGGCAAGGGTTGGAATGTTGGGAGCTTTACCATTTAATAACAGCAAAGCCATAAATTCAAGCCAAGTATTCATATATTGGTCTATTGCAGCAATAAAGCTAATACAATCATTGAATCATGAAATGTATTGTGATTTCCAACAGTACAAAATAGAATCGAAAAAGCTCCTCCTTTACTTAATTCTTATATCCCAATGATTCAAGCTGCAAAACATAATTACTGAAAGACAACTCAAAATATGGTATTAAAATGGCAAAACATTTACATATAGAAAATATAATATTCACTTTAATACGAAGAACTATCACGATATACTGTACATGTAAGGTCCGTTTCATGTGAAAATGAATTTCCTTATTTCCTTGTTATATTCTTCCAACTTTCAAACGTATTCTTTGGCCCATATTTCGTCAGTGTACACATTTTCATGCTCGACGAAGCTAGATGCCATCTACGAAGGAGCACTTTCAAATTTGATTTTGAAGTGGTTTTGTACGTTTCACCTTCAATTTTATATCCAGCGCAATCGTAGGAACTTTTTTCAGTACCAGAGGATGATTTTGAGCTTAATAAACCGACGTTTCTTGCAAAAATTCTCACTTTAGTAAGTTACAGCGTCAAAATATAATACAATTCTATAGTGTGTTTTCACATGACGTCACGGCATAAATTAATTTTATACGCCGCCATGTTGGTGGAGTGAAGTTCCAACATGGCGGCCAGCGATTCGAAACTAAACGTAAACAGCGAGGCAGAAAAAGTAATTATTCATGAGATTCCTTTGTCTGAACATGCAAAATCTCTCGAATACAGATTGTGGTGTATTTCAAATGATTAATCATATATCAAATGATTCAGATTGTGGTGTATTTGCAATCGCTTTTGCGACAAGTCTTGTTTGTATTAATACAGATGCGAACTTACTTGTATGCTTGCCTGAAAGCTGGTCTCATTACTCTTTTTCCGACGGCTGAGAGCACAAAATAAAAAAGCTTACACCAATATTCAGTTTGCATTTTTATTGACTAGTAACTGTTAAAATTATTATACATAAAACTCTATCAAAGATACAAACTTTTTGCATTTGAAAATTATTACAGACTTAAGACTTTGATAAACATTAAACATTTTTGGTGGTCAAGACTGAGAACCTCCACATGGTGAGTCATTGGTGACCACTGGGCAACAGCATGTGTAAACACAGGGCGGATTAGCATACCAGGACCCCTACATGTATATTGTTTAACTGGACAACATTTTATTTTGCATATTATTTGTACAATGTCATATGTTGGTCTGTTAAAGTGTTAATCTACCCCTGTGTGATTGCAAACTTTTGCACAACCTTTTGGCTAATCTCAGCACTTTACACAAAATATGGCTTTGTCAAATCATATCTATGGGACCCTAAAATAGTTTACTGCCCTGGCCTACCCCAAGTCTTTGGGTGGCCGAATCAATTAGTTAACCCCCACCAATAATACAGTCCCAACAGACATGGTTTTTACATTGTTTCAATGCTCATGGTATTCAAACAGGCCTAGTTGAAACAGTGATGACGTATTTATTCCCCATATCACAAGCCCCCACGAGAATAGCATGAAATATTGCTGAGATTAGCCAGCATGTCGTGAAACAAACAGGGGTAGATTTTTTACTTTGCAGCTGCAAAGGGGTCTCTTTTTGACGAAGTACAATTAAAGTAGCTTACTAATCCACCCCTGATTTACACAACATGCTGTTGCCCAGTGGTCACCATGAGGAGGTTCTCAGACTTGACCACCAAATTTTCAAATGTTGAAAGAATGTGTGTCTTGGTGAAAACATAATGTTGTAAAATATTTTACTTCAATCAAAAGATATATAGTATGAGGGCAAAGGTTTAATAGTGCAGAGCAAACTGGAATCATTCTGTCAATGAGAGGAACAGATTCTCCTTTTCTGCAAATAAGGTATTAATCAGTTCATTCAGTTGGCAAAGTTTGTTGAAGAATGGTATATTTCGGTCTCAGTAAACCAATAATTCTTTCGACATGTATCCGGACAGTAGCAATCTTTCTTGTCTGTTCCACATCAACAGAATCAAGTTGGTCTTTTCCTTTTGTGAATGCCGGAATGTTCAATTTGGCTTGGTGAAACTGAACACTTTCATGGACAGTGAAACCGCTATCCGCCAGAACCAAATCACCTGGTATAAGGTTGTCCAGTAAGCCACAGTTCTCAGTCAGAAACTTATCTGAATTCCTCTCTCCCCAAGCTTCACTGAATTCCAATTAACACTTTAACAGTGTTATGATGCTTGTAACTTGAAAACGTCTGTGCCCTTGCAAGGAGATTAGTTTGTCTATCAATAAAAGTCAGCAGAACATGGTTTACCCAGAAATTAAAACTCGGATTGAAGCATAGAATTATGACACTCGCTTGTCTGAATGCCAACTGTTGTGGTTGAAACGTCTGTTTGTGTTATGGGCTTACAGCCATTTTCGTCCAAGCACAAACCGCAAACATTTTCGCGCGTTTGTTTACGTTTGAAACGGGGCGTTTACCGTTGGAAACTGAAATGTTTCACCGCTCATGTGACGTGTCACATTGAAAAGCCTTAAGCTATTTTTGGCGCAACTGTCATGTTTTGACGTGCTTCCGTGCACGTTTCAATATTTCCAAGCCCATGATAATACGTTTTAGTCACAAAAAGTATGAATATAAACAAGTTTGGTCGCTCTTACAATATCGTGAGCTTGGAAATACTGAAAAGTACACGAAAGCACATCAAAACATGAAAAATAACTGAATTAGGCTTTTCACTATAACTCGTCACATGAGCAGTGAAACATTCCGTTTCCAACGGTAAACGCCACGTTTCAAACGTAAACAAACGCGCGAAAATGTTTGCGGTTTGTGCTTGGACGAAAATTGCTGTATGGCCGGCGTTTCTCAAGTTTTCTGGAAAATTGTCTGCGATATCGTCCATAGTCATAGGATCAAATAAACATTTAACAACCTTGCCAGGTTCGTTTACTCTCTGTAACTTCTCTTTGACCATTTCTTCTGTATTCTCCGGCGACTCCAATTTAATATGGCCGACAGCCATCTTCGTCGATTCTTCGCCTGCGTTTGGTTCACAAAATCTCCATTTCCTCGCCTTGATTTTTAATAACTTTCGGCACCCGGCAGAAAGAAAGATCTTTACGTTTTAGGTTTGTCATTTGAACTGTTTAAAACTACACAAAAAGCCGGCATATTGGGGAATATTTCGAACAGATTTGGCACAGCTATAGTAAACACTAGTAAATTCCTCGCACGTGACGCGTTTTACTCCACCAACATGGCGGACGCTAAATTCTAGTGACGTCACAGCGGTTCGCGTGAAAACACACTATAGTGTTTGTTTACGCTCGCGTTCCTGAGTCCCAGGCCCCCAAGCACGACGGATTTTTTTGAAAATTGTCATGTTTGAGGGTCAATATCTCGGAAAATACTGAACCAAATCAAAAAAGGTTGAAGAACTTACAAACTAACTTTTTGTGCTTTTCCAAATCCGTAAATATCCCACAAGTGATATAGGCACTTTAAGTGGCAGCACTCTCTCCTTAATGAGCAAAAATTGTCTGACCACATTTGACAGAAAAAATAAAAAAGTAAAACTTTTACTTAAAGGGATAATATTCTGTTCAATGTAGAATCTTTACATTCAAGTAAAATATACTGCATGTATTAAATGTATGTAGTGTCACTTCTCAATCAAACATGTCAAGCAAGTCCATTAGTAAAAATTTAGTACAAAACAAGCTGTATACCACAAGTCGGCAACTCCATCCCTTGCATGGTTTGGTAATTCACAAAAATGCTCTCCAGCAAAAGAATAACATTTTCCAAATACACCATGAAGTTCTTAGAATGCCATTAATGATTACACATAATACCACTTGTTTTGACAACTTGCCTTCTCCTGGGAAGCTTTTGTTAAATCCATATATTAATGAGAATCCCTAGTAAGAAAAAAATATATAAGGTTGATATATAACAGCAGCAAATTATTGATTGATGTTTGTGATGTTACTCTGAGTGTGCATGCACACCGGGCAAGCTGAGAAGTTAGTTTGGGCACGGTGGGAATCGAACCTACGGCCTTTGGGATACTAGTTCAATGCTCTGCCAACTGAGCTACATGGTCAAGTCTGTTCGAGTTGATGATATTTTGGAACTGAGTCTAGTTCCTTCGATATCAGTGTACAGTGGTATTCAATGATACGATTATTTTGTGTGTGTTGGTGTCATGTACTCAGGTGAATATATTATGTTTGTGATGTTACTCTCACCAGTAGCGTAGCCAGCCCGACTATTTGGTCCCGCTATGCAAATATTTTCATGTTCATTGACTGTGAAAACAATAAATTTCTAGAGAAATGAATAATGATGATAATTTTGAATTTGCATAGCGGGACTAAATTGTCGGGCTGGCTACGCCACTGACTCTCACTGAGTGTGCATCCACACTGGGCAAGCTGAAAAGTTAGCTTGGCCACGGTCACTGGTTCGATTCCCACTGTGGCCAAGCTAACTTTTCAGCTTGCCCGGTGTGGATGCACACTCACAGTAACATCACAAACATCATATATTCACCTGAGTACACAACACCAATACACACAAAATAAAAATTATTGATTGATTGACAATGAATTTGCTATTTTTGGTTGTTTGTATACATACAAAGCAAGAAATACAAAATTCAAATGCTTTTACTCATTTAATGTAAGCATGCAATTGAACTAACATCATCCAAATGAATACAACTTTTCTGGTAAAGGGTATTTAAAATAGAAGTGCATAATTGACCCAAAATTCATTGTCCCAAAATCTTGCTAATGCCAAGCTAGGATTTTCCATATAAATTATATACAATCACCCACGATTTGGCACGGTATTACCCCTGGGCCCAGCTGGGTAAAAAGATCTCTGTGATTGTTTTTGTCAGGTTATACATTTCGAGACTGTCTGCAAAAGTATGAGTGATTGATCACTTGTTGGTTCACTTTATTGGGAAATGTGCTTGTACTATATAACTCAGTCTGGGTGATTTGTTTTGGCAAGCCTGCCCATCTAAAGAGGCTCATGTAACCAGACATTCATCCAGGGAAAGCGAGCTATAGCCAGGTTACCTGGGCGGCTCGCCTCTATATAAGCAGCCCCTACACATGTTTTAGGCTGACTGATAGCCGATAGGAGGGCTACCATAGCAAGCACAAGCCATACACTGGGTAATATTAGATGGGCTATTGCAATGCTGTCAAATGTGATTGCATTTCAAACAGATCACATATATATTAATTAAAGTATACATATTTAACACGAAATACAACATACATGTATATCACACAAATAAAGCCCCGTTTACACGAGCAAATTTTATTTGACAAATTTCATATGTCAGAGATATTTTGCTCGTGTAAATTTGTGACAAATTTATTTGAACAACAAATGCTTTTGATGAAATGAAATTTGTCAAATAAAATTTGCTCGTGTAAACGGGGCTAACAACACATATAAGTAGAGACTGTAGATTAGACTTATGGACTTCTGCTAATACAAATTAATCGAAAGTTAAAACTGAACGTCTAGATCGGCAAATCGGCGGCGAAGCGACTAAAATACAGGCCTTCGTCTTCGATTTAAAATATAACTATACAGTATATCAAGTAACTTTCCGCACACAAATAAGTAAATACACAATAAACATACCTTTGAAAACAAATTCCATGTATCTTATTAGGTCTTTGCAACTTTATAAGTAGAAAATTTGAATAAATATCATTCAAATTTGAATGTTTGCTCCCGAAGGATTGAACTTGGCGCTTGGTCTTTGTTTGTGTGAACCAGATCGAATTACTACAACACGTGATATATTCTAAACATGCTAATTGGTTGAAAATCTGGAACTTCCACTTGTCGCAAATTATATTCAGCAGAATTCAGCAGGAGAACATTCCACACGCTCCAATTACAGATTTAGGCAGCAAATAAAAAAATATAGATGACTCGCTGACAATTTCTGGCTACATTCGATCGCCGCGTGTGACGGAAGCCGATATACAGTATAATACATCAATGGCATCAATCTGACTTAGCAACATTCGAGTAACCAAAAACGGAAAATTAAAAAAAAACAACTTTATATCTCGAACTTCGTGCTTTTCGCATCTGACTGTATTCAATACTTTAATAGAGTATAGCCTCCAGCAGAAAAACTCTTGGATTCTCAGGCACATTAATTATATATTGTAATAATTTACTCCAGGTCCAGAACAATTTTACTCTTTTTTGAGAGTTGAAACGACCCCTGGAGTAAAATTAAGAAGTACAAATTACTCCATAATTTCTACTCCTAAAAGCGAGTTTAGTTTACTCCTCCAGCGGAGTTAAATTGACTCCTGATGGAGTAAATTGTGGAATGCGCGCCGAAGTGGAGTAGTTTTAACTCTATTTTGGGAGTAGATTTTACTCCACTATTTTTACTCTCCCGAGTTGAGTAGTTTTAACTCCTATGGTGGAGTTAAAATAACTCCTTGAAATTAACAGTGCAGTCATAATCACTACATTATTTCGCAATGAATCTGTTTAATTAAATAACAAGTCAAATATACAATTATTCTTACCTATGGTATCTGAACAACATTTCAACGACTTTCTGATGCTTTTCCCATCGTTATTTGCCATTTAAATTACCTTGAAGGCGCTCCATATTGTAAAATATTTCACCTAATGTAAAACGACGCTATCCCGCGATGCTTCGCGTTCTAAAAGGTAAACTAGGTACCAAGCGTTTAGTGAATACGCGAACTATAGCAAACTATTCCTGCTTGGATAAAAATTCCGGAGGGCAAAAATTCTTTTCAACGATTCAATAAAAGTGAAAAGAGCTCAAATTTTGGAAACGAAATAAAAACAAAGTAACTATATTACCGGCAGCCGGTCTAACTCTCAAAAGGTTATATGGGCCTAATGATTTAATTGTGTTACATTCCACTGAAAATCACCAAAATGAGCTTTTTTAAAAGTCTCGCGTGAGGCTCCGAGGCAATAACCCAAGCTAGTTTTTATATATAACATGTACTCATGCTATACTATTCCGTGGATAAAATATAAACAAATTCACGATTATCGCACATAGTAAATTTCCCCTTCAAATCCAGTGACAAAATGCAATTCTCAAATTTGACTAAAAATAGCCAATTTCAACAACGTCTGTCAGGCCAGCTAAAGCATCCTGGGCCATTCCATATTGATAAAATTGTTCTTTAATACTTGAATTATAGTCATTATACCATCAAAACTATCTACGGGCAGTTTTGAATCCGTCGCGAAGTGATGAAACTGGCTTTGTCTGCGGCTAATTATAGCCTCCTGGAGACAAATTCTTGATTTCTGATATTTGTACGTTTATCGACCAAATATTGAAAATCTAACCCAAACACCATTTATAACTAGGTATTACCTTAATTTGAGCAAAATATGAACAAAATCTATTTTTCGTGTATTGCCGCAGAATTCAAATTTTGCTCGATTTTTACGGACAGTCGCTCTTAACATTAAACATTATTAATATCGCGATACATATAGCAGACAAAACGAATAGATTGCATAAGAAAATTAACAACACCGAGATTGAGGCTGGGATTACATTATACCGGATTGATTTTCATACCGGATCAATTTTCACACTGAAGCCAAAATCAAGCCGCCTTCCCAGTCCCTGCCGTTGAAAATACAGTTAGAAGCAAATCCTTTACTGATTCGAGCAGCAGTTCGATTTCGGCGTCAGTCCATAGAAAGGACTGTTACAGTCCTTGACACCTCGTCAAAGTGGACGCCACTGTCTATCGAATATCATGTTTTTCAAACACACATCCAACGCTTAAACTCGAATATTTATGTTACTTTACTTTACTTACATCTTGTTTACTTACTCTTTGTTTACGTTAAGAACCGTTTGGTTCTTCATGCACTAATAAATGTTTTAATATCAACTTATGGCGTCCATATTAATCGCCCAAAACCCCTCTAAAAAACAATAAAATCTCGTGTTCTGTTATCACATGATCGGAAATAAATTTTCCTGGAAATGAATGTCACCGGAAGACACGGTAGCCACACCGGCCCCTAAATTGATTGTAACGCAACAAACTATTTACATTAATAATATCAAGCTACCGATTTATATTTATGAACTTATCTGTCTATTACGTCCATTGAACTAGTCTTCTCTGCAGTTTCCGAATCATACTCTTTCCGCCGTTTGCTCTGGAATAATTTCTCCATCCATTTCCAACACGCACAATTTAGTTACAGGTCGCGTCAATACCGTGGTACTTGTCTTACATTCCTCATTTCGTTTTCGTTTCGCTCTTGTCGCTACGTTTGAACTTGTTCTCACCTTCACTGTTCGAACGTATCCGTCTTTACTTAATTCCGCCTCTACAACCACTGCCAACGGCCACTGTCCGCGTGGATATGCTTCGTCAGCAAGTAAAACTACGTCGCCAGCTTTCAGATTTTCCTTTGGGGAATTCCATTTTCTTCTTTCCATTAATGTCGGCAGATACTCCTTCGTCCACCGTCGCCAAAATACGTTTGCAAGGTATTGCGCCTGTCTCCATGCACGCTTACTGTACAAATCCTCCTTGCAAAATACACCAGGGGGTAAACTTGGACTTGGTCGCAAATGCAGCAGATGGTTTGGCGTCAATGGTTCCAAATCCGAAGGGCTATCGCTATTTCTAGTTAGAGGACGAGAGTTCAAAATGTTCATCGCCTCCGCCATCACAGTAAGTAGCACTTCATCTGTAACTGGTTGTTCTCTGAGGACTTCCCATAGTATTTGTCTCACTGATCTTATTCTTTCCCATACACCGCCCATATGGCTTGCTGATGGAGGGTTGAAGGTCCATTGAATACTTCTCTGCAAGCAAAACATGCTGATTCTCTCATCGTTCCATTGCTCTATGCATTCTGACAATTCCTTATTAGCGCAATTAGTTCCACGGTCACTCCTTATTTCCTCCGGACACCCACGAAATACTTATGAATCTTCTCAGCGCGTTTAACATGGAATCAGTATCTAGTGTATGTGCTATTTCAATATGCACAGCACGGGTTGTGAAACAAGTAATAATACATCCATATCTCTTCACCTTCGACCGTCTTTGTTTGACTTGGAGTGGGCCAAAATAGTCAACGCCTACGTACGTAAATGGTGGTTTGTTCGGCGTAAGTTTAGTTTCTGGTAAATTGGCCATAAACTGTTCACTCAGTTTTGCCTTTCTTCGCTGGCAATTCACGCACGACTTTATAACTCGTTTCACCTCTGCTCTCCCTTTAATAATCCAAAATTTCTTTCTGATCGAAGATAGTACTGATTCTTGTCCCATATGACCTACTTCGTAATGGTGCTGGCGAATAATCATCTCGGTTACTCGATGCTTGGAAGGTAAAATAATCGGATGTTTCGAGTTGTTATCTATACAAGCGTCAGTCAACCTTCCTCCGACTCTTAGAAGACCTTCTTCCACGAATGGATTTAACTGGCGAAAGGCTGATCCTTTCTTCTTTGGTAATTTCTTTGATTCTTTCTGGTTCGCTTGGGATGTAACAGTTTTCAGTTCATCTGGAAACTCTACTATTTGCACTCGTTGCAGGATTACTTTCTCTGCTTCATTTAGCTCATCCAAGGTTAATTGTCTTGGCAATGTTTCTTCTTTATTTTTGTGTGATTCCATTTCGTTTGTGACGATTTTCTTTAGCTGTAGCTTCGCCCGAAGATGTTCTCTCAAACGCAACAACCATGCTACCGCACGCCTCAACTTCCACCAACTAGAAAAGTATGAAATCAGCCTTTCCAAGGGATGAATGCTGGTGGTTGCTGTGTAGATCCGAGCTTCTTTCCTAACTTCTGGCTCGTCTTCATTCATAGTTGGTATCTCTCTTGTCTGCGGCCATTGGGTTTCGTTCTTCCATAAAAATTCAGGACCTTGCAGCCAACGATTGTTCTTTATCAAATTGTCCAACTTAAGACCCTTTGATCCATCATCAGCTGGATTTTCTTCTCTATTAACATATCTCCATTCATTAACTTCCGACCCGTTATGGATAATGGTAAGACGGTTCGACTCAAACACATGAAACCTCTTGCTCTCATTGTTGATGCACTTTAAAACTGAGGTAGAGTCTGTCCAGTAGAAAATTCTTCCAATTTCGAAATCCAACTCTTCTCTTATAATCTTCGATACCTTCACTGATATCACGGCAGCCGTCAATTCCAGTCGAGGAATAGAAATCTCACGAATGGGTGCCAATCGAGCTTTCCCCATAACAAATGCGCAATACACTACGTTGTTATTGTCAGTAAGACGAAGAAATGCGACTGCTGAATATCCGACTCTCGACGCATCAGAAAAGAGATGTAACTGTATCTCCACGATATCACCGAAGTCAGCGGGTTGAAAACATCGGTTCACGCGTATTTCACTCAACTTGGAAAGATCGTCCAGCCAACGTTTCCACTGGGCACATTCATCTTCTCCGAGAGGATCGTCCCATCCGAATCCTTTCCTGCACAACATTTGTATCAAAAGCTTAGCCTTCATCACGTAGGGTGCGATGAATCCTAACGGGTCAAACAACGAGTATACGGCTGATACTAAAGCTCTTCGAGTCACTGGTTCT